>PVKY010003769.1:0-20801 GCA_004027775.1 Bradypus variegatus
AAGCCCCACACACACCACCCCCAAACCCATTTCTCTCTCTCTCTCTCTCTCTGTCACACATGCACATACATACACCTGGATCATGTTCTGTGTTCCTTAAACCTGTGAGATAACAGGTTTGTGAATATTCTTCAACCTTCTGGCAAAAAGGTCGGTTCTTTATTCCCTGCAGCACTTGGGTCAACAAGTTTGTTTCCTCCCCAAATTTCTCTTTAAATTCTATGGTGAGTTATCTATATTTTCAAATATGGTTTTAACCAAGATTGAATGAAGGTGGCTGATGCTTAATCATTTTCTATCTCCATAGCATCAAAATGTTTTTCTAAACCCTTGGTTTCATTACGTGTGTATTGTAGCCATTCTTTGGATGTACGGTATTTTAACTATTTCAAGTTTTCCCAAAATAGGAGTTAACATTTAAGCACTTTCTTCATTATTTCTTTTGAATAAATTCCTAGAAGTAGAATTGCCAGTATAAAGGTATTTTTCTTTTTAAAAGGCATTTACTCTATGTTGCTCTTACCCATTATTCTTCCCCTGGCTGTGGACAGGGGAACAAACAGCCCGCCTTATAGAAACTGAGAGCCTTCCCAGCGAGGGCACGGATCAGGTAACTGGAAGTGAGGCTGACCAATGTGTACTTGTCTTCATGGCCTAGAACAATCACCATGAGGAGAACATCTCTTCAAAAATGAAGGGCTTAAACGGAAAAGTATCAGACCTGGAGAAAGCTGCGGCTCAGAGGAAAGCTAAACTTAATGAAAACTCTGCCTTCCTTCAGTTCAATTGGAAGGCTGATGTGGTGGAATCCTGGATTGGTAAGCACTGTTCCAGCAAGGCCCAATGTTTCTTATTCTTCCAAACCAGGAAAATTGTTCCCAGAACCACAACTTACCTATTTCCTATGCAGTTGGTTTTCTCAGCAGAGAGGAAATTAGTTGAAAGCAGACATATCAGAGAATCCTGCCAGCTAGAAGGCAGCCAGAGTTGGAGTCACAGCAGTGCCTGTCACTGGGCTCACACTAGGGTTAAGCAGTCAAAGATCCATAAATGCTGAAGTGAGTTGTAGACATCACAGCACAGACAAAATGGGAACACTAACGGGGACCTAGGCTGCATCAGAACTGTCCCACCAGCTACACTGGTCATGGGTATGGTCCAGTTCCTTGATGAGGAAGAACTAGCTTCTGAAATCTGGACCCACATGTCCCTGGTAGTTGCTTTTACCTAAGTAGCAACTGAACACATCCAGTACGGGCCAGAAGGGCCCAGCCCACGTGACGGTCCCATCCGGCCGCTCCATGGCACAGGTAGAGAATGGGGGCTGGGGTGCAGGGAGGAGCCAGCTACTGTAGGCTCAGAGACAGCTGTTAGGAATTCCTGTGTAATGTAAACAAAATAGTTTACTCAGGTTTTCTTTTTTTTTTCTTTTTAATTTATCTCACTATACTGAGAAGGGGTAGTATATTTTCCATGCCTGATTTTCTAGGTGAAAAGGAAAACAGTTTGAAGACCGATGATTATGGCCGAGACCTATCTTCTGTCCAAACTCTGCTTACCAAACAGGTGAGCTGTGGCCAATTTATTGATAGATTGCAAATTATTCATATAGTATTTCCTGCTAGATGAATAATGATCAACATCTTTCATTGAGATGTTTGACTGTTTTACGTTAGGCACTGGAGATTCAGCAGTGAATGAGAGAGTCCTGGCCCTCAGGGAGCCTCCAGATTCATAGGGGAGACAAACAAATAACCAGGCATTTGTGCCATAGTATGATGGGTGCTAACAGGGAGGAGCAGATGGTGCCCTGTGAGCTTACATGGAAGAGACATCTGACTGTTTTCAGCAGGAGAGGGTTGATGAGGAATGTCTTCCCAGGGAAGACTACCTCTCAGCTAAATCATGCAGGATAAATGGATAATGGTCAGGTGAAGAGGTAGAGCGAGTGTTCCAGGCAGAGGTAATGGAGAGGCCCTGGCATGTTTCGGGAACTCCAGTGTGTCAGTCAGCCTACAGCCTGGAGAGCTGGGGTGGAAGGGTGCACAGCTGAAAGTAGGGAGACTGGGAGGAGACTGCACATTCGTTTGCATGAGAGAGGGAGGTGGTTTCAAAGAAAAGCAGGAAAAGGGGGCAGGGGCAACTGAGTGTCAGGAGAAGGTGAGGACTCCAGACTAACATTCAGGCTTGGACTTTGACAGAGATGTTGGTGCCCTTCTGAGCTGAGAGGCCCAGGAGAGGAGTAAGTTCCTATCTCAGTGCAGTAAGTTGGCTTATCCTCCTTGTTCCAGGAAACCTTTGATGCTGGCCTGCAGGCCTTCCAGCAGGAAGGCATTGCCAACATCACTGCCCTCAAAGATCAGCTGTTGGCTGCCAAGCATATTCAGTCAAAGGCCATTGAGGCCCGGCATGCCTCCCTCATGAAAAGATGGAGCCAGCTTCTGGCCAACTCAGCTACCCGGAAGAAAAAGCTCCTTGAGGCTCAGAGTCATTTCCGCAAGGTGAGAAAGGAACCAGGCAAAGCTCGGCTGGCCCAGTGCACAGTAAAGGCAAACCCAGCTTCTGTTGCCATCATCTACCATTCTGTAAGGCAGAGCAACTGTAAAGCAACTTAACACAGAGGTTCCAAAAATGGTCATGGAGTCAACATAAATCCAGGCAAAGGATTGCCTTCATAAGGCACCCCTTCAGAAGCACGCAGGACAGACTTTGAATTTGAACTCTTACCAAGGGGCAAAGGGTAGAAAGGCTGGTGAGGACTTAGAGAAGTGGAAGTGGGAGTAAGGATGGGTTGAATGGAGCAAATAGCCAGCAGGCTGTGCTCAGCTCTGATTCTTTGTGAACTGTGCTCTGCCTTCCCTGTCAGCACGGCCCATAGTCCCCACCTTCCTGCCAAGGAAGGAAGGCCCATCAAGCCCTAGCAACTCACTTAAGTCAGTCTCCTCTGTTTCCAGGTGGAGGACCTTTTCCTGACCTTTGCCAAAAAGGCTTCTGCCTTCAATAGCTGGTTTGAAAACGCAGAGGAGGATTTAACAGACCCAGTGCGCTGCAACTCCCTGGAAGAAATCAAAGCCCTACGCGAGGCCCATGACGCCTTCCGCTCCTCTCTCAGCTCCGCCCAAGCTGACTTCAACCAGCTGGCCGAGCTGGACCGCCAGATCAAGAGCTTCCGGGTGGCCTCCAACCCTTACACCTGGTTTACCATGGAGGCCTTAGAGGAAACCTGGAGGAACCTGCAGAAAATTATCAAGGTACCCCTTTTGCCTGTTCCCCTCCCACTGGGTACCCCACTCCTTCAGAAAGCTTTCCAACTAAGACCCTTTGTCAGATTAGCCAGTTCTCTCAAGTTTTAAGGCCAGCTGATGAGTAGCTGAGGGTGGAGCCTTCTCCATCCCAAGGTCACCCGTGAAGGAGGGGCTGGGGATGAAGGCCCCAGCAGTCCATGGTATCTGCTTCCCTTCTGTCCTTAGGAAAGGGAGCTGGAGCTGCAGAAGGAACAGCGCCGGCAGGAGGAGAATGATAAGCTGCGCCAGGAGTTTGCCCAGCATGCCAACGCATTCCACCAATGGATCCAAGAGACCAGGTGCCCAGCCTTGCGGAGCCCCAGGGGGCGGAAGGGTGGCTGGGCTGCAGCAAGCCCCTGCTGTGCTGAGGCCCTTAGGAGCACTCTGGCCCTCAGGGCTGAATCCCCAGGTCTCCAGCTCCAGCTTTAGGGTTTAGGCTTTAACCAAAAACTGAGCCCTGAGTAAAGAAAGGAGGGTTCGGAGCATAGCTTGCCTGGCTCCAGAGCGAAAGGGAGTGGGTGGAGTTAGAGGAGCATGTCCAAGATTGATTTCCCCAATGTCATGTTGCTAGATTTCCTAGGATTGGGTGGAACCATGGTCAGCCTCCACCGGCGACTTGGGCACAGAAGAGGGTCTAATGTAGTATGGGAAGTGATGCTGATGATATTGTTTTGCTTTGTTTTTTTGTCTTCTCACTGTCCCCCACCTCCCAATTGCTGCTGTCCTGGACGCCACCTCATCTTGCGGCTGCTTGGACCTCATCTCCACAGAACATATCTCCTTGATGGGTTAATATCTTTTGTTTTTCTGGGATCATGGTGTGGTGGTGTCTCATGTGTTTGTCCCTCTGCCTGTCCATCCCCCTATGGCCTAGCTTGCAGAGGATTCCACAATGGGCCTTCTGACCCAGGGTGGGCTGTACTTCCCTCAGCCTGTGTGGTCCCCATCACCCTACAAGGAATGTGTTCCTTGCCCCACAGCCCAGTGTCCCTGACAGAGTCTGCAGTCTGGGGAGGGGAGCCACTCCTGCTTTTCTGTTCAAACTCCAGGGTTCTCTCTGGTAGGGAACTGTGATCAAGCAAGAGGGCCAGAGTTGAGCGTCTGAAGCCTCTGAGAATCCTTATCCTCCTTCAGCTACTGGGACTGTATTGGATTTCTCTTTTGCCTGTTTCCCCAGTGTGTCAAAAGAGATTGTATTTAGCCCCTAGGTTCAGCAGGCATGAAGCTGGATCCCAGTATTTTCAGGGCTTGGGCTGGGTGCAGTAAGTCCACAGCTCAGAGAAAGGGCTGTGCATGGTCCCTGCCCTCCAGTGCCCACTCGGAGGCTATCCCCTGGCTTTCCTGGAGGGAGGGAGGTGAAAGTGTTGTTGGCCCTAATCAAAGATAAAACGCACAATGTTTATGGTGTGATGGAGCAACTGGGCTTGGGCGGAGCCAGCAGAGAGCAGCAGGGCTGTCCCATCCAGTCCTGGTTTGGGTTCCCGCTAGGCTTGGTCTCTGCCTGGGCCCCTTTGCTCACAGGCCCACTGTAAATCCTCAGTGTGATTACAGTGGCAGTGTTGGTGGGACTGTAGCAGTAAGCTTAAAGGACTAGCATTTCTAAGGTCCTAAATCAGGCATTTAAGGGTGGTAATGGGAGGGATGACCAAACCACTCAGACCGCACCTGCTAATGGCAGGGTAGGTAGGGATTTAGGGATAGCAGTTTCTAGTCTGAGGCCCCTAAGGCACCCTGGCCCTGGCTCTTCTCCCCAGCCCCCCACGGCTGTGTCTGCTGATCTTGCTCGTGTCTCCATGAAATGCCATGCTCCCCCTACCTGGCGGCTCCTCCTAAGCCCCATCCTGTCTTGCCCAGCCCCAACATGAGCTGCCCTAGGGCTGCCTGTCCTCCCAGGTCCCGGTGCCTGCCTGGGCACCGTGTCACCATGTCCTGTGCACTGCCAGCTTAGACCTTGTGGCATGTTTGTCTTGACGTATTCTTGCCTCCCCTTCTCCCACTGGTGTATTCATTTGGTTTCTTTTCTTTGAATAGCATAGCATATCGTCGGGTCATTCGTGTCTATCAGTATGAAGTTGGGGATGATCTGTCTGGAAGGTTTTTCTCCTTACTTTTCTTACCTCACTGTGGTTTTACCAATGCACTCTTGACTTCCCCAGGCGGCTCCGCTTTCTGACTAACCCACCGCCCTCGGCTGCTTGGGAAGGAGGGGTCTGTCCTCTTCCCACTGCACCGGCACCCAGCCTCCTGCCCCCAGATCCTGGGGGTGTGCTTTTCCTTTGGGGACATGGTATGACTGTGAGTCTGATCTGCTGGGGTAGGAGGAAGCTTGGTGCCTTGCCTTGCTATAGAGCACTTTGAACTTGGGGAAATTTCAGAGCTAACCCTGGCTCTCTGGGTTTTAAAAGGGTAGGTTGGGGGAAAAGCGGGCATAGGGGAGGCTGGGCTAAAAATCCACAAAGGACACACAAGCACAGTGTGAACCTGTCCCTGCATGATAACCCCAACTTGTTTGTTGTCATTGTTCACCGGTAGCATCTGTGACCTCACACTGTGTTACAGTGGGAAGATAGAGGCGTTCCCCAAAGCCCACCTGTTCTTTAGAACTTGACCCTGGAAAGGAGTCTCAGGTCCTGGCTGTTTGCCTAGATTATGGAATCTGAATCCCAGGGCTCAGCCAATGCCATCTCCCTCCTTTGGGCAAGACTAATTAGAACACTTGTCAAAACCCAAATCTGGCCATGCTCTTAGCACCCTGCTTGTTTTTTCCCTGAGGGGTCATGTGACTGAATCTCTCCTCCATTGCTATCACTCAACTTAGAATGTGGCTCCCCTCCTCTAGGATCTGCAAGGAGACTCCAGGGGTTTCTGGGGAGTGGCTGTCAGGTTCTGAGCCTCCCTTCCTTCCTAACATTTCCCATTTCTTGGGTGTTAGGTTACACGGAGTGTGTCAATCTCCCACATGGCTGCAGAGGGGCATGTACTGTTGTTGTGGCCTGCAGCCTCTCTCAGGGAACTTAAAAACTGGTTCCTGAGGATCCCCATGGGAAAGGGTCCTAGTCTGGGAGGGTCTCCATTGTGGCCCTCTACTTGACCTTGGTCAGGTGGGACAGTGCAGCCTGCAGCAGCTGCCTGTCTCTGAAGATTACCTGTTTTCCTTGGTTCACTGGTTATGAAAAGATAGCCAATAGCAAGTAGGTTTTGTGTTCCTTAATAAAAGGGATTTGAGAATGCAGGCATTGTTTTACCTGAGAGGGGAGTTAATGTAGAGCTCTTGATTTATTGTGATCAGGCCCTCTTTCCACACTGTGTCTCCGTGTTTAGGTCCTGCATGGTGGAAGAGTCAGGGACACTTGAATCCCAGCTTGAAGCTACCAAAGTAAGTGACCCTAGAGCTTCTGGCCCTACTAAGACCCCTAACCCCCAGCCACCCCTGAGCAGGCCTGCTAGTTTTTTCTTGGCTTAAAGTCAGAAGAATGAAATGGACTGGTTAAATCTTGTCCCTTGGCTTAAAGCAGCCCAGGACCCTGTCATTTCCTGGAGCCCTACTTATAAAGGAAGGATCTCCTTTTGTCTTCAATATATACTATTTCCTGGGAAGTCTACCACTGATTTGTGACTCATTACATTGAAAGTCTTGCCTTGTTCTGAGACTGTTTTGGATTTCTTCATCTTCACTCCAGCCCACCTTCTAGGTAGCAGCAATACATTGGGTCCTGGAGGCCTCAGGCCAAGCTGGGTGGGAGGAGAGTGAGGGCAATTAAGCAGGCTCCAGGGCCCAGTGACCGAGGCAAGAGCTCCTGTCCCATGTGTTTTTGCTCCCCCACCCCTACAGCGCAAGCACCAAGAAATTCGAGCCATGAGGAGTCAGCTCAAGAAGATTGAGGACCTGGGGGCTGCCATGGAGGAAGCACTTATCCTGGACAACAAGTACACGGAGCACAGCACCGTGGGCCTGGCCCAGCAGTGGGACCAGCTGGACCAGCTGGGCATGCGCATGCAGCACAACCTGGAGCAGCAGATCCAAGCCAGGTACCTGCACCTTGAGCTGTGTGGGAACTGACAGTGGGAGTAAAAGTCACCCCAGAGTCCAGTGGTTAGTAAAGCCCTAGGACAACAGGAAAAGAATGTCAGCTGCTGTGGAGGGGCTGGTCCCTAATTCTCTGCTTACTTCCAGGAACACAACAGGTGTGACTGAGGAGGCCCTCAAAGAGTTTAGCATGATGTTTAAGTGAGTATACCTCTCCCCCTCCTGGATACGGAGGAGGCGGGCTCTGCAGCAGGGCCTGTGTGCTGAGCAGCTCTTGGCTTTGTGCTGCAGACACTTTGACAAGGACAAGTCTGGCAGACTGAACCACCAGGAGTTCAAATCCTGCCTACGCTCCCTGGGCTATGACCTGCCCATGGTGGAGGAAGGAGAACCAGATCCCGAATTTGAGGCAATCCTGGACACTGTGGATCCAAACAGGTGAGCTTCAGGAAATGTATTGAAGCATCCTCTGCCCTTGGCACTGGTCTGTCCTCCCTTCTCACTCCACTTGCTTCCCTGCCCTCTCCCAGGGATGGCCATGTCTCCCTGCAAGAGTACATGGCTTTCATGATCAGCCGTGAAACTGAGAATGTCAAGTCCAGCGAGGAGATTGAGAGTGCCTTCCGGGCCCTCAGCTCTGAGGGAAAACCTTACGTGACCAAGGAGGAGTTATACCAGGTAAGTGAGCTCTGGGAACTGAGAAGTGACTTAGAATCAGCTTATCCAAGACCTTCCCTTGTCCTTTGGGAGGTAAGTAAGTTGAGGTGTCCCTTTGAAAACTCAAGCTGAAGGTTGTCTCTGAATTAGGGGAAGAGCCAAGTCTGCAGTGACAAGTCCCAGTTTTGAGTCCTGCTCTGTGCTGGGTGCTCAAGCTTACCTGAGCCATCCATACCCCACCTGTCATTTTTTTCCCCATTTGTAAGTGAAATATAGTAGCCAGCCAGGGTCCCACAACTGTTAGAATTGGCCTTGACACACTGGTTGTGCTGTAACACTCTGGTGTTGCTTCCTGAAAATTGGAGTTAAGAAATGTTTGAAGTCAGGCTGTCTCTCTCTGCCTCTTTTCCCCTCAGAACCTGACCCGGGAACAAGCCGACTACTGTGTCTCCCACATGAAGCCCTACGTGGATGGCAAGGGCCGGGAGCTGCCCGCTGCTTTTGACTACATTGAGTTTACCCGCTCACTCTTTGTGAATTGATCCTCAGCCTCTAGGGTTAGCTTGGCCCCATGCTGCTTGTTGTCACCTTGCTGCATGTCAGTTCATATTTGTGCTCTTAAGGAAAATATTCCAGACAGTGTTACTTTTTGACATAACTTTAAAACTGCTTAGCTTGGGATAAGACTTAGTAGAAAATGGTGCCTCAGTTAAATGCTTCTGGTCCAATCACACTTGCCCTGTTGCTGTGGGGACCCAGATTCATGTCTCGAAGCCCCTGCCTTCATTCTACCTTCAGAAAAATCTACAAGCTGGATAGTTAGTTCCCTTCTTGTTCTCCCTCCCTCTCCCAAATTCCTGTTTTCACATAAAAGACAAATAAATGACTTGACTCTCCCCCTGAAGTTTTTCTTCATTTGACTTACATCAGAAATACAGAGTTCAACAAATCACGGCTCCTATCTGCTGCCTCTGTGTTTGGGGACCCCTTCCCCCAGCCAACGCCTCCAGGGATCCCCATCAGCCATGTCCCTGCTGGAGGGAGCTAAGCTGCGGGAACACATCAGGTGGCCACCTCTGTTGCCAGCTGGTCCAAGTCCTCTGTTTCCTGGGGTCCCTGTTCTGTGAACTCTGTGCTCAGCTGCCAGATCTTCACTGTGCCCTTGGCATCACCAGCAGCCAGAAGCTGAGTCTGTTGGCTGTTAAATTCCAGACAGTAGACAGGGCTTTCATCCTGGGTTTGCTTGATAGAAACTCTGGGTTTCTGGGAGCTTCTCTGGAGATCAAACAGCTGTACATCACCTTAAGGGAGAGCGAGTTGTGGGGTAAGATGGGCCCAAAATAGTGGCCTCTGAGCCTCTTAAAGTTAACACGTGCACTAATTTTTAAAAAACCAGCGTCTACAGTCTATGCAACCATGTTTTTTTGCAGTTGGGTTTCTGGCGGAAAGGCATCCTAGGTCCATGTGGAGAGGCTAGGCCCATTTCTTACCTTCCCCAGAAGCAGCTGCAAAAACCAAGGGGCGCACTGGAGACCAGCGTACAGCAAACAGGTACTTGTGGGACAGCCGCAGTGAAGTCAGGGGCTGGGCCTGCAGCATGGAGTACAGGTGCACATGCCCGTCGGTGCCTACACTCAGGAAGAGATTCCTGGAGGGGATGGAGGCAGGGCAGAGAACAAGGCAAGGGGATCAGTGCTGGGCATCCTGGGGTCTGTCCTCCACAGTGAAGAGGGCAGCAAAGGTCAGAATATGAGAGCTCGAGTGGGGAAGATGTGGACTCAGAATCAGTAAAAAGCAGGTTCTGTTGTGTGGCCTGTTGGGTTAGAGCTGTGTTGGGAGGTCACTTTTCCTGTCCCTGTCGTCCAGGAGGCCCTTTGGCTGATGGAGGAAAAGGAGCTCCGGCCTGGGCCTTTCTTACCTGTGGTAGGGGGAGCAGCTCACAGAGTAGATGGGACCACCATGGGGAGAGAAGGTAAACTGTGCAGGTGCCCGCAGGGGCACGGAGCTGGGCATCCTCGTGAGAGCGGCCTCTTCTGCTGCCAGAGAACACTTGACGGGGAAGCCGCCTTCGGTGCCCAGAACAAAAAGGCTGGGGTCAAAGCTGGAGAAAGCCACAGTCGTGACACCCACCTCGGTCTCACCCCGGTTAGGCTGTGGAGAAATGGCAGCACCAGGGTCAGAGCCAAAGGAATTCCGTGTTCTCTGCCCCACCAAGGCCAATGTATGGGCAAGGAGGCTGTGGCCCCAAGAAGGTCACACAGCCAGTCACAGCTCAGCTGACAGCACTGGCCACAATAACCTGGGTAGTCGGTACTCTTGCCTTCCCACCACTCCCCGCCACCAAGGCTCACTCGTGCAGAGAAGCAGACTCTTATGAGCCCCAAAGTCCCCCAACCAGGGGCTGCCTTCAGAACCTGTCTCCAGGTACAGCAGCACAGCCCCAGCATACCTTCTTTAGCTTGGTGTTGCGTGGGAGCTGCTGCATGACCAGGGCGAAGCCCTCCGTAAGCTGCAGCTGGCCTGCCCCAACCCCCTGCCAGAGCAGCACCTTCCCATCAGTGGCCACACTCAGCAACTGGAAGCGGTGGCTGTGTCGGGGATCAGGCAGCCAAGCCACCTGGGGCAATAGAGTGACAGTGACAAAATCTAAAAAGAGGGATGCCTGATCCCAGCCTACCCCACACCTCCCAGCAAAATCACATCTTCCTTGGCTGGGTCTCAGGATCCACTTCCACCCTCCCCTTTTCTAGAAAAAGAAGGGAGAATTTGGGGGGAGACCAGCCTTACCCACCAGGTGCAGTCACAGAGGGTTCCGAGTTCCCTCCCCAAGACCTAGAATCCCAGTGCCAGCAGAAAGCTGGGACAACTGGGAGCCACTCACTGCAGCTCCTGTGTTGAAGGCTGGGAGTGGCCACAGGGCTCTGGGGGTGGCTCCAACCGGGATGGAGAGGTCTGACTCAGGCCATGGGAGCACCAAGAATGTAGAAGGCAGCTGTCCAACTGCCAGCTCCCAGGCGACTTTCCTAGGAGAGTGGGCCCGCAACTATGCCAAGCGGCTGCCTTCTCTCCCACTCTGCTTCCAGGGAAAGGCCCACAACAGCAAGGGTCCACACACACACAGGAGGAAGAAGGATCTGGCCCAGCCCCACCACCCTGACCTGGTACACGGGGTCTGTGTGGGTGTCGTCAGTCAGGCCTGTGCGCCAGAGCAGCGGGTCCTCGGGCCGGCTTATGTCCCACACCAGCACCTCGCCACTGTACAGCCCCCCTGTGGAGACCAAGTGGGCCTGGGCAGGAGCTCCCCAACACCCTGCAGCCTGCCATCCTGGCCAAGCACTTGCCCCCTCCTGCCCACTGAGCCAGGCCTTAAAGCCACTTCCCCAAAAACTATCCCCGAGGAGGAAAAGCCTCAAACTCAATCCCTCTTTGCTCCTCGGCCCAGCACCTTCCACCCCGCTGTCAGGCTGGTTTCCTCCTGCCATCCCTCCAGCCTCATCTCCTGCTTTGTCCAATACTCATTTCACACCACTCAGTGCTCCCCTGCTGCTTCCTTTCTCTTACCTTGACCAGACTGCGCCTCTGCCCTGGGTCACACCCCCACCCCTTTGAGACACAGCTAAGGACACTCCTGCCTCTCCCTGCTGCTCCCACACCCGGCAGTGCCCACTATCTCTCCACCTGGCTCTTGAGCTCTGGAGACCAGGGATGGCCTTGTTTCTCTCTGCCTCCCAGTGGACCTGGCCCTGTTTGTGCTCAGAGAAGAGATGAAGTTTGGGCTTCCCTTTGGCCTCCCTCTGGGCAGGGTGGAAATCACAGAGGTCTGAGAAGAGGTGAGTCAGGCCGATGGCAAGCAGGGGGTGGACTCACCTGCGACATGGGATGGCTGTGTGGGGTGGAAGGCCAGGCACATGACAGCACTGGGCACCTCCACCACTGCAGACGGCTGCTGGGGACTCAGGCCTCGCCGGTCCAGGTTCCAGGCACACACGAAGGACTTCAGTGTGCTCCAGTCCCCATCATCAAGTCTGCACAAGGACGTGCCTGGGCTGGCGCAGCCCTTAGGCCAGGAGCTTTGTGCCAACCTGCCCTCTCCCCACCTCACTCCTAAAACCTAACCCATTTCTTCCCCCACTAACCCCAAACAAGATTAACCTCTGTGTGCTCATCACACCCACTGTACTGTGGGTATTGAGGTGGCACCCCAAAGGCATGACTTTCTCTGGCAAAGGGGTCCCCAGGAACCAAGGATGGGTCTATGCATTAGGTAGGGAGGGGGAACCCCAGTGCATCAAGGAATAGGGAAATGGCTCAAGAAGGCGAGGGAGGCCCAGGGCTGTCCCACGCTGGCAGGTGGGCACCAGAAGGCCTGAACTCTCGGGCCCTCCCACCCATGCTCTTTTCCTGGCAACCCTTTGCCAACCCTGCCCAGGCAGCCTTGAGAAGACAGAGATCCCCCCCTCCCCACCAATGACCAACTTCTCTGGGTCAACCCTTTGCTGCAGATGGAGAGACCAAGGACCATATGAGGGTTAGGATAAGCCCCTTAATGCCTTGTCTAAGGGTCTCCCATTGCCCCACCTCCCCACCCTGCTGCCAACTCACCGGCCATAAGCACAGGCCACCACAGAGCCGGTGCTGTTCCAGGAGATGCTGGTCACATGCAGAGCCTGCGCCTGGGCTGGGGGGTAGCACAGGGTGTACAGGCAGGACATCTGCAAGAGACAGGCCACTCTCAACCCAAAGCCCCAAGAACCACCCATGGCACCTGATAAAACTACACACTGTCTGGGGCAGCCTGAAGCCCGGCCTTAATGGAAAACTTGGAGGCTTCATCCTGACATCTCCCCTGCAAGGATACTTCTGGAAACCCAGAAGGAAGAGCCTTAACCACAAAACAAAACAAAACAAACAAAAAAAACAGCAGGCTCCATACCAGACCTGCGTCCTTTTCTCAAATCTGTTCTACACACAATTTCAAAAGCTTTGGCATCTGTTTTCTCAGCCCATAGCAGATGGAAGCAGTAAATGAGAAGGGCTGACAAAGCTGGTAACAGTGAGGGGATCAGCACAACCTTCCAAGAGGTGCTATGCATGCAGCACAGGTCAAAACTTACCTAAAAATGTTCACACCTCTAGACCTCAGGTACAGAGCTACTCAATGGAAAAAATCTAAAATCTGTAAAAAGCTACTCAACAGGAACCCTCATACACTGCAGGGGGGAATGTAAACTGGTATAGCCACTTCGGAAAAAGAGCCTGGCAGTTCCCCAAAATGGTTACCATGGAGTTAACTCCTGACCCAGCCACTCCACTCCTAGGCACACAGTCAAGAGAACTTAAAACATCTGTCCACGCAGAGACTTGTACAGAAGTGTTCCAAACTGCTTTGTTCATAGTAGTCAAAAAGTGGAAGCAACCCAAATGTCCAAATGTCAAGGATGAGTGAGCAAAATGCGACATGTCCATATAACAAATATGATTCAGCAATAAAAAGGAATGAAGTCCTGACACATGCCACAAAAAGGACCAACAGTGGAAGCCTTATATTAAGTGAAAGAAGTCAATCACAGAAGACCACATATTGAATGATTCTTTTTATATGAAATGTGTAGAACAGACAAATCAAGAGAGACAGAAAGTAGATTAGTGGTTGTCAGGGGTAAGGGGAGGGAAGATGCAAATAGGTACAGGTTTGCTTTTAAGGGTGATGAAAATGATCTAAAACTATCCAATAAAGGTTCACATAAAAAAGTATTTTGGAGGAGAATTCCAGGAAGATGGCCGAATAGGGGGTTGCAGGGCTCACTCATCTCCCAAAAACCTGGTGTACAGGCAGAAACTGTCCAAAACAACTCTTCTGGGGCTTCAGAAACCAGGGGAGTGCTGCAAAACATCCAGGGAAGAGAAGGTTGAAGAAACTGAGAATCTGTGGTAAAGAACTGAATGTAACTCACTCTGCAACAGCCCCTGGGGCCCCTCCTGGACCCGCAAGGTAGCAGCCTTGGGTGGGTCTGCACCCTGCCTAGCAGGCTGCTAGGCAAGAACAGAGGGGGACATGGCCCAGTACTGACCCAGCTATTAGCCAGCAAATTTAGGCTGCTGGGTCCAGCTGCTTTGGCCCTCCCCGGACAGACACCACCATGCCATTGTTTCCACCTGCTTCAGAGGCAGAGCTGGGAGAATGCTAAAAATCCCTCCCTTCTTAGGGCTACGATTGCCAAAGATCACCATCTCCTGGACAAGCCAGGAAAGTGCACCTGTGGGGAAATGTCAAAAAGGCTTCCTGTCCAAGAGCACCACCTGCTAGGCAGACCAGGAAAGCACAGCTGAAAAAAAGGCTTTTGGTGTCTTTTCTGACCCTCTCCCCAGGACCCTTTGGAACTAATCTGCAGTCCCAGCATGGGTCCCTGGCCCTGATTTGGCTGGGAAACACAAACCGAGGGTCAAAGAAGAGCCTTACCACAAACCCAATCAACAACAAAATCCAAGACAAAAGAGAGAAAAACCAACCTTTAGAATAATCTCATTAGTATAATCAGATGCCCAGATATCAGCAAAAAAACTACAAGCCATATTAAGAAACAGGAAGATATGGCCCAAAGGAACAAATTAAAAAAGAGGAGATACAGAATTTGGAAGTAATCAAAGATGTTCTAACAAATCTAAATCAATTCAAGGAAATGAAGGAAAATATGGCTAAAGAGATAAAGGATATTAAGAAGACACAGGGTGAGGAGAGAGAGGAATGTGAAAGCAAGCAAACAAAACTAACAGAACTTATGGGAATGGAAGGCACAGTAGATGAGATTTAAAATATGCCAGAGGCACAGAACAGCAGATTTGAACAGGCAGAAGAAAGGATCTGCACCTAGAAGACAGGACATCAGAAATCCAATAGACAAAAGAACAGACAGAAAAAAAAGAATGGAAAAAATTGAACACGGTTTCAGGGAATTGAATGAACCCAAGAAGTGTCAAACATGCATGTTATGGGTGTCCAAGAAGGAGAGGGAAAAGGGGCAGAAAGAACATTTGAGGAAATAATGGCCAAAAATTTCCCAATTCTTAAGAAAGATATAAACATACATGTACAACAAGCACAACATACTCCAAACAGAATAAATCCTAACAGACCTACTCCAACACACTTATTAATTAGAATGTCAAATGCCAAAGACAAAGAGAGAATCCTGAAAGCAGCAGAGAAAAGCAATTCCACACATACAAGGGAACTTGTATTAAATGCTAATTTCTCATCAGAAACCATGGAGGCCAGAATGCAGTAGTATGATATATTCAAGGTACTGAAAGAGAAAAACTGCAAGCCAAGAATTCTTTATCCAGAAAAACTGCCCTTCAAAAATGAGGAAGAGTTTAGAATAGTCACAGATAAACAGAAGCTGAGAGAGTTTGTTAACAAGAGACCTACCTGCCCAACATGAAATAGTAAAAAGTAGTTCTGGAGGCTGAAAAGATAAAGACAGAAAAGAGCCTTGGGGGAGAGTGTAGAAAATGAACATTATCAGTAAGGGCTAAAAGGTTAAAGAGAAAGACAAAAACAAGACATGACATTTAAAAGCCAAAGGATAAAATGGCTGAAATAAGTACTGCTTTTACAGTAATAATATTGAATGTTAACAGATTAAACTCACCAATCAAAAGACAACAGATCAGCAGAATGGATTTTAAAAATGTGATCCATCTACATACTGTCTGCAAGAGACTCACCTCAGATCCAAGGGTATAAAGAGGTTAAAAGTGAAAGGATGGAAAAAGATATTCCACGCAAACTAACCAAAAAAGAGCTGAAGTAGCTATATTAATATCAGACAAAATAGACTTTAAATGCAAAAATTATCAAAGGACATTATATATTAATAAAAGGGGCACACCAAGAAGAAATAACAAGTATTTATGCACCTAACCAGGGTGCCCCAAAATACACGAGGCAAACACTGGCAACACTGATGTAATACACATCTCTACAATAATACTTGGAGACTTCAATACACCACTCTCATCAACAGACAGAACATCTAGATAGAGGATCAGTAAGGAAATTTGGAACTTACTTAAATAATATAATACATGAACTAGACCTAACAGACATATACAGAACATTGCACCACAGGATATACATTCTTTTCAAGAGCTCATGAGTCATTCTCAAGGATAGACCACATGTTGGGTCACAAAAAATTCTCAATAAATTTTAAAAGACTGAAATTATATGAAGAAATTTCTCTGGTCATAATGGAATAAAGCTGGAAATCAATAACAGGCAGGGAACTAGAAAACTCACAAATACATGAAGGTTAAACAACACTCACTTAAACAATCAGTGGGTTAAAGAAGAAATTGAGAGAGAAATCAGTAAATATCTCAAGATGAATGAAAACAAGAACATGACATATCAAAATTTATGGGGAGAGAAGAGAAAAAATAGAAAAATAGAAGAAAAAAATAAAATAAAAACAAAATTTATGGGATGCAGAGAAGGTAGTGCTGAGGGAAATTTATGGCTTTAAATGTCTATATTAAAAATGAAGAAAGAACTAAGATCAAAGACCTAACTGCACACCTGGAGGAACTAGAAAAAGAACAGCAAACTGATCCCAAAGGAAGCAGAAAGAAAGAAAAAAGATTAGAGCAGAAATAAATGAAACTAAGGATAAGAAAAACAATACAGAGTCACCAAAGCCAAAAGTTGGTTGTATGATAAGATCAATAACATTGGCAAACCATTAGCTAGACTGAAAAGCAAAAGAAGGAAGATGCAAATAAAATCAGAAATGGGGGGGTGACATTACAACTGCCCCCACAGAAATAAAAAAAAAAATCATAAGAGTATACTATGAACAACTGTATGCCAACAAATTAGACAATTTAGATGAAATGGAAAATTTCCTAGAAACACACAAAACCTACATTAACTCTAGAAGGAATAGAAGACCTCAACAAACCAATCCCAAGTAAAGAGATTGAATCCATCATCAAAAACCTACCAATAAAGAAAAACCCAGGACCAGATGGCTTCACTGGTGAAGTTTACCAATTCCAAGAAGAATTAATACAAATCCCGCTCAAACTCTTCCAAAAATTGAAGAGGAGGGAACACTACCTAACTTATTCTATGAAGCCAACATTACTCTAACAGGAAAGCCTGAAAAAGATACTAAAAGGAAGAAAAATTACAGACCAATTTCTCTAAAGAATATAGATGTAAAAATCCTTAACAAAATACTTGCAAACTGAATCCAACAACATATGAAAAGAATTATATACCATGACCAAGTGGGTTTTACTCCAGGTATGCAAGGGTGCTTCAACGCAAGAAAATCAATTAATGTAATACATCACATTAACAAATTGAAAGGGAAAAACCACAGTCATTTCAATTAACGCAAAAAAAGGCATTTGACAAAATCCAGCATACTTTCGTGATAAAAAACAATTCAAAAGATAGGAATTGAAGGAAACTTCCTCAACATAATAAAGGGCATATATGAAAAACCCACAGCTAACATCGTACTCAACGTGAGAGACTGAAAGCTTTCCCTCTAAGATCGGGAACAAGATAAGGAAGCCCACTACCTCCACTGTTACTCAATACTGTGCTAGACATTCTAAAAAGAGCAATTAGGCAAGAAAAGGAAATAAAAGGCATCCAAATCAGAAAGGAAGAAGTAAAACATTCATTATTTGCAGACAACATGATCCTATATTTAGAAAGACCCAGGAAAACTAAGAGAAAGCTACCATAGCTAATAAACCAGTTCAGCAAACTGGCAGGATACAAGATCAACACAAAAAAATCAGCAGTATTTCTAAACACTAGTAATAAGCTATCCGAGGATGAAATCAAGAAAAAAAATTCCTTTACAAAGCAACTAAAAGATTCAAATATCTGTGAATAAACTTAACCAAGGATGTAAAGGGCCTATATTCAGAGAACTACAGAATGTTGCTAAAATAAATCAAGGATACTCCATGTTCATGGATTGAAAGGCTAATGTCATTAAGATGTCAAGTCTACCCAAATTGATTTACAGATTCAATGCAATACCAATCAAAATTCCAACAGCCTACTTTGCAGAAATGGAAAAGCTAATTATCAAATTTGGAAGGGCAAGGGGCCTCAAATAGCAAAAAACATCTTGAAAAAGAAGAATGAAGTTGGAGAACTTATACTTCCAGAGTTTAAAGCATATTATAAAGCTGTAGTGATCAAAACATCATGGTTTTGGCATAGAAAGAGACATATTGTTCAACGAAATCAAACTGAGAGTTCAGAAATAGACTCAAATCTCTCATCAATTGATACATTTTTCATTTATTGTGGAATACAACATACTCACAAAGAGGTAGTAACTTTCTAAGTGCAATTTAACAAGTCGTTAGAGAACAAACTTCAAAGAATGTTATGGGTTACGGTTTCACAGTTTGTTATTTCCTTATTGTGAAATATAACATATATGTAAAAAGGTGATAATTTTCAAAGCACGATTTAACAAGCAGTTATATAGGACATGTCCAAGAATATTGTGGGTTACAGTACCATAGTTACAATTATTTTGTGAAATATAACATATATACAAAAAGGTGATAACTTTCAAATTACAATTTAATAAGAAGCTATAGAGCAAATTTCAAAGAATATTATGGGTTACAGTTCCACCATTTCAGTTCTTTCCTTCTAGCTATTCTAATACCCTAGGAACTAAGAAAGAGTTTATATGAAGAGATTCAGTATTCATAATCCTTTGTTAAATTCTATCTTGTCTGTTGCTACCTCTTCCTCTAGTTTGATCACATTCCTAATTTTCAGGGATGTCTAGGCAGTGAGGACCCTATCCTGTATATGTTGAAAAGGGTGTCAACATTATGGAAAAAGGGGTCACAACTGGTTGATCTTCTTGAAAAGGTTGTTGCTTCTGCGATTTGGGACTTAGCTGGCATAGGACCTCTCTAGAGGATGTAGGTTTTTGAAGAATAAACTTAGTGAGTGAAACATGTATAAAGTCTCAGATAGGGATCCAGGTATGCTTTAGGGTTTTCAGGACTACTGTTGCCTTGGGCTTATCATACTGTGGCCATTTGGCATATCTAGCTGAAGCTTGTATAGGAGTAACCTCCAGAATAGCCTTTAGACTCTATTTGAAATATCTTAGTCACTGAAACCTTATTTTGTTGCCTTTCTTTGCCCCTTTTTGATCAAAAGGCATTCTCAACCCCTTGATGCCAGGGTCAGGCTCACCTCTGGAATCTGTGTCCCATGTTGCCAGGGAGACTCATTCACTTAGGGAGTCCTGTCCAATATTGGCAGGAGAGTGATGAATTTATTTGCAGAGTTGGCTTAGAGAAAGTCCACATTTGAGCAACAAAAGAGGTTCTCTGGAGGTGACATCTAGGCATCATTGTAGGTGGGGTTAGCGTCCCCTTTACAACCGTAAGTTTCACAAGAGCAAGCCTCAAGGTCAAGGGCTTGAATTATAACATAAGGGGTTCCTACTTGCACATAGAATATGTTCTGTCCATGATAATCAATCAATATCTCACATCATCATCACTTAGTTGTATAATCATCATCACTCTCTCAATACCCATGACCCAAAACACCCCATACGTCTTTTAAGCCCTCAATTATTTGTCCCTAGTACTTGCATGGTACTAGTAAGATATTCCTATCAATTATAGCCCCTAGTATGCAATAGGTAGATTTCTCCCATATACTACTCTGGTGTCAACTCTCTATACCAGTATCATACCTTAGAAGTATATCATGCAAGCACCTATCTATAAGTGTAGTGCTGATCTGTAGGATAAATGACTTTAAACATTCCCTTTCAATACTGTTCGCCTTCAATGCAGCTCTGATACTTATAATCCCATTAAAAATCATCACCCCTATCCATTCCCATACCTTTAGATTCACCCTCATTAACATATTTGAACATATCGGGTTATCATTTCCCTTCAATAGCTTCTGTCCATCTCTAGGTGCCCAATATTCTACATTATAAGACAATAATTTTACATTGTTCAGGGAGTTGAAAGTAGAGGTAACATACAATATCTATCCTTTTATGTCTGATTTATTCCACTCAGCATTATATCTTCAAGGCTCATCTGTGTTGCCGTATGTTTCAGGAACTTGTTCCTTCTTACTGCTGCATAGTATTCCATCATATACATACATGTGTATATATATACATACACACATTTTTTTTAATTCAGTTTTATTCAAACACAATCACATAACATACAATCATCCATGGTATACAGTCAATCGTTCACAGTATGATAATCTAGTTATGTGTTCATCACCACAATCTATTTCTGAACATTTTCCCTACATCAGAATCAGAACAAGAATAAAAAAGTAAAAATGAAAAAAGAACACCCAAGCCATCCCCCCATCCCATCCCCTTTGTCATTTAGTTTTTATCCCTGTCTTTCTACTCATCCACTAGATAAAGGGGGTGTGATCTACAAGGTTTTCACAATCACACTATCACCCCTTGTAATCTACATTATTATATAATCATCTTCAGGAGTCCAGACTGCTGGGTTGGAGTTGGGTAGTTTCAGGTATTTACTTCTAGCCATTGCAATACATTAAAACCTAAGAGGTGGAGAGAACCTATGATGGCGGCTAGGTGAGACAAAGCAAGGAGACACCTCCGTGAAAAACAATGAATAAAAACCAGAAAGTGACCCAGAACGTCACCACCAAAGTAGCACCAGCCGGACAAGGTATGCTAAAACCAGAGGGAACGTCCATCTGGCGAAACTAGAAGTCTGCATTCTGAAACGAGTGAGTGAGTCCGATT
>PVKY010003770.1:0-20796 GCA_004027775.1 Bradypus variegatus
GCAGAGGAGACCTTTTCTGCCACCGCTGGAAGCTGGGGTGATCTGGCCTCCAGGGCACACTTTGGGCTCTCACGGGACCTGGCCCCAGACCCACTCTCACCGCAGCCCTGCCAGCCCCCGGCCATTGCCTGAGCATGGGCATGGCAAGACATCTGTGGCAGGGAGCTGGGCAGCCCTTCCGCTTTCCGGGCAGCCTTGCTCACCTGGCCTGGGTGCTTTCAGGCCATCCTTCCTATCCCCGAAGTGGGAGGACAGGCCCAGGGTTTCCCAAGCTGCAGCCGTTGCTGCTGTCCCCAGCCACGTTCCTCTAGTTGGTCCCGCCCAGCAGGGAGGCCCTGGAGCCAGGGTCCTGAGTCCCAGCCTTGTCCAGGCCCCTACCCTTCCCGCCCCCCAACTCAGCCTCCTCGGGGGCTCTGCCCTGCTCCCAGCCCATTGCCCACGTGTGCCTTCTGCACAAGCTCTTCCTTCTCCGGCACCTTCTCCCGCCTCTCTCCAGGCCCACCTTCCATGATAGGTTCTCCAGAGAGCCCTTCCTGGCCCATCGCCCACCCAGAGCTGGACCCATCTTTGGTGCTCAGCACTTTCTTACATGGGGTTATTCTTTTTTTCATGCATTCTCTCTGTCAGGGTCCAGCAAACATTCTCCGACTGCCTCCTTCATGTCAGGCCGGGGCTGGTGTTGGAGAGATGGAGGGGAACAGGTCACAGGCCTGCCTGCAGAGCTTCAGGCAGGTGGGAGGCTGACCATCAACCAGATGGTTCCACTGAGGCCAAAGACTGTTGGCCAGAGATGGAGCCCAGCCCAGCTGGCAGGGGCAGGGGAGATGCTGACATTGTGGGGTGCCCTGGGCTGAGGGTGGGCCAGTGGGCAGTTTCAGAGGGTCTGTGTGGCTGGAGGGAGGGCTTGGAATGGCAGGGGGTAGGGGAAGAGGATGCCGGCACAGGGGGCAGGAAGTCAGGGCTTTAAACTTTCTGGAGGGAGGGTCTGATGGTGGCACTGGGTTTCTCGTGTGGGCATCTTATCTCACTCTGGACTGCCATTCCCTGGGGGCACAGCCAGATCTAGATTGGTTGGGCATTCCCCAGCTCCGGGGACCATTTCTGGTGTTTAGGGGAGGGCTGAGGAATGAACAGACATGTGCTGAGTGAGTCCTGCATGTAAAGGGCAAGGGGTGAGGTGTCAGTCAGGGAGCCCCTTCCTTTCACAGAGATGTGCCAGCTCAACCAGGCTAGGTCAGAGAGGACGGGGGCGGGAGGTGCCCAGGTGATTCTCAGCATTCTCCATCCATTGCTGGCCCATCCCACAAACCTTCACTGAGCCCCCACTCTGTACCAAGGAGCCCCAGTCCAGGGGGAGATGGATCTTTCCAGTCCTGGGGGGTTAGGGAAGGAGGAGCCATGGCTGGTTTCACCATTGGAGCTGGACTGGTTGTCAAAACACTGTAGTATTCCTGTGCTGATTGACTAGAAGCTGTTACCCCAACACCGCCAGCCCCAGTGCTGCACCCCAAGGCCCCAGCAGACTTGGCCTCACCCAGCTCCCTCCAGTCTAGCCAATAAGGAGCCACAGCTGGCAGAGTAGTTGTCTCCAGGGTGAGTCCTTATTGCGTGGTTCTCATGATGAAACAGTTTTGGCATCATCCCTGTATAGAATGTGACGTGACCTTGATTTGAAGTGCCTAGTGACCTGTCACTGACAGTCTGGTAGGCTCCCTGCAGGCTGCTGTCCATCTCAGCTCCCACCCTCTCTCCCCCTCCCTGTCTGCCCTGCAGGACAGCCATGAGCACCAGCCACCCTGAGTCGGATTCCCAGGCCCCCCTGAGCCCCCGCCTGCAGCCACTGACCCGGAGCTCCTCCAGCCTGCTGGGTGAAGGCCGTGGGCAGAGGCCAGAGCTCCACAAGAGGGCCGGCAGCACGGTGTGGCAGGCCTGGCCCAGGGAGGCCGGTCCCCATATCCCCCAGGAAGATGGGCACCAGGCTGAGAGCACGGAGGAGGCCCGGGCCCCCAGCCTTCAGCCGTGGCCGGGTGCTGCAGGCCCTTGGCGGGGCAGCCCCGTGGACAGCGTGTCCCCCATGGGCAGCGGGGAGCTGAGTCGCCTGCAGGCCCCGGGTGCCACTGCTGTGCACAAGAGCCACTCAGACCTGGTCCGCAGTCCCCAGATGCGGGGCCACAGTGGTGCTCGGAAATCCAGCCTCAGCTGCTCGGCCCTTGGTAGCTCGCCTGCCCGCAGGGCCCCACTGCGGCCTGGCAGCACTGCGGGCCTGGAAGGGGACCTGACTCCAGAGGATGGAGTGGCCTCTAGAGCTGTGGAGACTTCTAAGTCAGCCTGGACCCTGGGTGCAAGTCAGGCATGGGTGCCACCCCTAGGCCTGGGGGACACAACCGCCACCAGCAGCAGTCCCCAGCCTGGGCCCAAAGCTGCTAGGCAGCCGGCGGCCACCTCCAGCCAGGCCCTGCCCCCTGCAGTGCTGCTCTGTGGCACGAGGGAGGTGGGGGTCAGCTGCTGCTGCCACGCCCTGCCTGCCACCAGGATCCTGACATTTCCCAAACTGGTGGCCTCGGTGAGTGAGTCTGGGCTACAGGCGCAGCATGGGGTGAAGTTCCACTGCAGGCTGCCCAGGGGGCTTGCCGGGCATGCCCACTGCTGTGCCCACCCTTGGGGTCCTGCTGGCCTAGCCACGGAACCCAGCACCAGGACCAAGGATGTGTGGACCATGACTTCAGCCAGCGACCTGGGCCCCGTGTTGGCGACCCCTCTGTCAGCTCAGGATGCTGGGGTGCAGGTGGCCCCTGTGGCGGCCTGCAAGGCTGTGGCCACCAGCCCCCCCTTGGAGGCCCCTCTGGCCCCACACGTGTTCCCAGAGGTAACCCTGGGGGCCAGCCTGGAGGAGACAACATCCCCTGTGCGGGACGTGCGATGGGATGCTGAAGGCATGACGTGGGAGGTGTATGGGGCTTCGGTGGACCCTGAGGTGCTCGGTGTGGCCATCCAGAAGCATCTGGAGATGCAGTTCGAGCAGCTGCAGCGGGAGCCTGCCAGTGAAGACAGCCTGTCTGCCGAGGGCGGGAGGAGGCCGCTGCGTGCTGTCATGCAGTCCCTGCGGCGTCCCAGCTGCTGTGGCTGCTCGGGCGCTGCCCCCGAGTGAGGAACTGAGGCCCCCAGAGCTGCCTGGGCCACCCCCTGCCCTGCCACTCGGCCCCCAGGCCAGAGTGAGGGACAGCGGGGTGGGCTTCCAGGACCTGTGGGCAGTTCCACTCTCACCCAACCGTTGGCTGCCTGCAGGCCTGGAGCTTCCCGCTCCTGAAGCCAGGCCATGTTCAAGGGCTTGACCCCCAAGAGCCAACCGGGTTCTGAACTTGGGGACTGAGTTTCTGCACAGTGTGAGAGGGGGTTCCTGGTTTTCCCATGAAAACACTAGACCTTCCTTCCCCTGTCCCCTCTGAACTCTGCCCTGCTCTCCCTTGGGGTCTTGGTGGCTTTATTTCAAAGCAATGCTGGGACAGCGTGGGCCCCAGACAGCAGGGATGGGAAGCAGCCTTGTCGAAGTTCTCCTGCCTGCCACGCCCTCTGGAGAATTCACTCGATCCCCGTCTCACAGATGAAGCTGTGGACAGGCAGCAAGCCTGTTGAGGATGTGCCCGACGTCGGACAGCCTCTCGGTGGCAGAGCTATGCGTGCATGCCAGGGCTGGTGGCAGCCCGGGTGTTTCCCTGCAGCAGCATGCTGCCAGTTCCAGGCGGTTCTCTCCAGGAGGCGTTTATCGAGCCCGGGTTCTGTGTCAGACCCTGTGGATTCTGCAGGCAGCCAGACTGAGGCTGCCTGGCTGTCACAGTGCTCACAGCGTGTGTGCAAGGAGGACACAGCCGAGCATTACAGGAGGGCTGCCCAAGCCGCACTGAGCAATCCCTTGCTGGTCACTGTCAGGGGCTGGCCCCAGGAAGGCACAAACAGGTGGCCACCTGCTCCCAAATATGTCGCAGTACCTGCAATTACACCATTATCACCTCATTTCTTTGAGTTAAGCGTTGATTCCAGTCAAAATGCAGTTCTTGGAAGGAATGAGAATGAGAATGTTTGGGGACAGGGAAGCAGCCTGTCTTTGGGCCCTGGGGTGGGGCTGCTCCCACCTGGTGAGGAATGGGTGGGGTCCTGTGGGCCTATGGGAGTCGGGAGCTGGCGTGGCCAGGTGGTGGGAGCCAGGGGATGGTGTGGGTGTGGGGACACGAGGGCTCGGGACAGCCAGCCTCCATTGCCCAAGGGCCTCTCATGGCCTGCAGGGGCCGGGGGGTGGGGGCTTGTCCTGGGACTCAGCATTGAAGATCCCAAGCTCCTGGGTGCTGGAAGGAACAGAGCCACCCAGTCCAGCCTTGTGAGGGAACCCAGAGGGCCTGTGTCCTCCCAGGGTCTTGCAGCAGGGCAGGGTGGGGTCAGGGTCTACCCACTGCCCTGCTAATGGCCCAGTCTGGGGGCCTCTCCTGCACCTTGGAAACCAGGACCCACCAGCCCCCTTATCTTCTCCCACGCCCAAGGACCTGGTACTTATGGAGGTGGAAATGGCTCACATGACTGTGGGTTAGGTTTTGGTTTTTTTTTTAGCAGGAGTGAGGAGTGACATTCCAGCAGGTCAAAGGAACAAGGTAAGAGAGGCCCCACTCCAAGGCTGAAGTCTGTGGTGCGGGCTGGCACCCCATGCCCTGTCTGGTACACGTGGGTCTCCAGGCACCTGCAGCTGGTGAGGCCAGGCTCAGGAGGGTCAGTGGCAACGTGGAGCTGTGCAGGGGGTGCTGTGGGGACTTGGGGGAAGGGACAGCAAGCTGGAGTGGGAGGGGCTCCTTCACACAGGCCCCAGCTGGCAGGGCCTTGAGGATACAGTGGGGCTGGATAGAGAGGTTTTTATGCAGAGGGCACAGCACGGCCAGGGCCTCGGAGGCTGTGTTTGGGCTGTTGTCAGGTGAGGAGGCCAGCAAGGGGTTCTCCCATCATAAAGGTACTGGGGTAACTGAGGAAAGGGACTAAAACCCAAGGAGCTGTGGAAGGGGCTGTGGGCCAGATTTCAGTTTTGAAATTTCCTTGGCTGCCAAGTGGAGAGGAGAGGGGCTGGGAGAGGGATGAGGGGGAGCCCAGTGGGAGGTGGGCATGGGGGCTGGGGGTGTGTATGTAACCCTCTTAGGGGTTCCTGGAGCAGACAGCAGGGGTTCAGGTTCACACAGATGTGTGGGGTGCACTCGGAAGGTGGAGGAATTCCCGAAGGCTGAGGTTTCCGGGTTGGGCAAGAGGAGGGTGAGGCCATCACCTGGAATGAGAGGGGGAAGGTGAAAGGTGGCCTCGTGCCACTTCGGCCGGGCCCAGTGAAACCCACTTCATGGCAAGACTTTCTCCTCTTTGTCATATGCAAATTCTGGGGCGTGGGCCCTTCTGCCACCTCCAGGCTGCAGGTGGGGCGCGGCGTGGTGGGGGCTGTACCCACCCACTCCCATCGCGACTGAAATAAACATCTGCAGGGTGGCGCTGGGATCCAGCCTGGCCTGTGCCCCGCCTCGGGGGTCTGTGTGGCCTGCCCCCCAAACACCCTCCCAGTTCAGCTTTCTGCTCATGGGGAAGCTGTGGCCTTGGCCCAGGAACCAGCCTGCCCAGCCTCTGCCCACTGCTCTACGTGGTGCGAATGTGACCCCATTTCTGATTTGGATCTGGAGACTGAATTCCACCCTCCCCTCTCCTCAGACCCCAGATTTCCACCCAGACATCCTGGATCCCCTCAAGCCTTACTCTGGGAGGTGGCAGATTTTATTATTCATATGTTTGTTCTGTTTTGAATTCAAAATAAAGACTTGGAGGTCAGAGCTTTGCTGGGCCCCAGCAGGGGAGGGACATGGGTCCTGGCTGGCCTTGTTGATTTTGTTCTGGTGAATTCTGTTGTTTGGTGCTTGTGCCCTGGTTCCTGGTGCTCTGTGCCCAGGAAGAAATCCTTCTCTGTCTTCTCCAGGGATCCAGCCTGAGCCCCGGGCAGCTGCAGCCTGGCTTCCTGGAGCTGGTCACTTCTGGGGCTGCTCTGTGGTCAGGACGCGCAGGGCCCCATCACCCTCACACCAGCATCAACCCATCCTGGGCAGGGGAAGCTATTACCGCTGGAGTGTGGGCTACGGCTGGCCTGAGGTCACTGCAGGAGGACTGTGGACAAGCTGAGAGAGGTACTAGCCCCCTGCAGGTCTCCTGCATCCACTGCATTGGGTCTCTGTCCCCAGACAAGCTGGCTCAGCCTGGGGGCATTCTTATTTTGCAGGGGGCTGAGGGGGACATTCAAAAGCCTGAGTTTGGATCCTGCACCCACTCGGACAGCCCAAGATCTCATGGAGCTCTGGGGTACAAATTCCACCTCTGAGTAAGGGCCACCCAGGAGATGGGTGTAAACTCCAGGCTCTACCGTCCAAGCACCCCCCACACTGAGCTCTGGGGTAGGTGTGTGGGGGGAGTTGCAGGGCCATCCCTGGGGGACAAATGCACAGACGCAACAAAAGGCAGTCGAAGGACCTGGGTGCGCCCACAGACAGCTGCTGTAATGCCTCCAGTGGCACTGCCCCCAGCAGGCACATACTAGTCTGCAGGCCCCCTCCATGCCCAGATTTAGTGTGCACTGCACGGAGGCAATTCTGCTTCCTTTGTGTTCGTGCCCAGTAAGGTGGTTTAGTTGACTGCAGAGCTTTGCGTTTGCCCAGGTTAAATTCCTTGTGTGTCATTTTGGCCTGGCCATTCTCTCAGAATCTGGATTCTGTTGAGCCTTAACTCCCAGGTTTGTCATCTGAAGGCATGACCAGTCCTTGATAGGATTTCTTCCAACTTTATTCTTACTGTTTCTGGAGATAAAAAGAACTGTTTCCAATTTGCTCCCCGCTGTATATACATGCAAACCCACGTGCATACATACACATACACACACTGAAAATACCCCAACAGAAAACAAATACCAAGAATCAAAAACCAAAACACCTTCAAACTGCACCAATACTTAGTATTTTGAACAAAAGAATAAATCCTCTGAGGAAGTGCAAAATGCAAAATCAAATGACCAAAAATCCTGAACAAACAGCATTATGAACACACAAAATACTTCTGTTACTGAACTAGGGCAGGGCTGGGTCTGGGCCATCCCTTAGGTCAGCTCTGGCCCCTGGGTTCCCCCACCAGATCCACACCATCATTACGGGCAAATGCACTTCAGGCTTTGTTCAAATCCAGATGTTTAACACCTGCAGCATCCTCACTCATATCCCAGTCCAGAGATGCTCCCCATCAAACCAGAAGCGGGGTGGCATGGCCTGACTTGAGCCCTTATCCTCAGCCAAAGGGAAGAAGTTTCGGTGATCCCTGTGGATCTAACGAACTGTTCTGGAGACCACTTTCTTAGCGTCTCTGGAGATTGGGAGCTGACGCGCTTCATGCCTTTGGCATCTCCCCATTCATCCATGGCCCTTGTGGGCTGTTGCTGGCATGTGGGGCGCTGGCTTGCTTGCTTCCTGAGAGGTCATTTTGAAGGTGATGCGCATTAGGCTCTTGCACGCTCATCTCGAACACCTTCTTCGTGGAGACTTCCCTGGGTTTGCTCAACCTTCTTGGTGGGTGTCTTTCTGAAGCTGGGTGAGAGTCTCCCTGCTGGATTGGGAGAGCATGGAGGTAGTTCCATGGCTGTGGTTACATCGAGATAACAAAGCAGGAAAAACGTCTGTGGAATGTCAATGTTTATTACAAAACAAAACAGAAGTCGGAAAGGCTGTAGAAACTGGGATGGACGCACTACCTGCCTCAACTGCTTTAAGGGGTCCTGGGGTGGGGTCGGTGCCACCCTTGTGGGCCTGTGGGGAGACCCCCCCACATCTCATGCCTCGTTTCTCACCCTCTAAGCCTGAGGCAGCTCAGCAAGGAGGCCGCGTGGACCCAGGACCTGACTGCTCTCCCGGGTATCCTACAATCCACCTTTCATGGCCCCTCTTTGTCAGAAGAGGATGCAGGAACTGTAGGGGTAGGGAAATTAGCATCTGGAGCTGGGGATGGGTCAGTGTGTCAAATTTTAAGGTGTCACGTAGCTCGAAGCAAGTCTGTCCTGGCCCAGAACTTTTCATTTCTGAATGTTGTTCCTGAGAAAAGGCAGAATATGGATGGGGTTTGATGGCTCCACTCCTCAGCCTCCTATGAACGTGGCCCAGGACCTCCAGGGCTGCAGGCGCTGCTGCCCCTTGCCCCAACCCCTTGGCTCTGCTGGGCAGCCTGCTCGCTCTGTTTCTCTTTCATCACAGTTTCTCTCTTCTCTGTCTCATGTCTTCTTGGCCTCCCAGGACCCCCCCCCATATCCCCGCTGTCCCACAGTCCCAGTCCTGTCTCCTTCCCCCTTATGCCATGGGACCACCTTGACTTATACCCGCACTCCAAATAGCAGTCGCTCTCTTTTTCTGGTCTGTGGCATTTTCTGCCCCCAGCCACGGCTGGGTCTCAGCATCCCGGATTTGCACAGGTTTAGGTCCTTCCTCTTCACCTGTCCTTTCTCACTTTGGATGTGAACTAGGATGTCTGAGCTGGCCACGGAGCTTCTGAGCATCGCCCTGCAGAGGGATCCTGTTCCGGAGCACCCAGGGTTTGCTTTGTCAGGTTTCCACTGCATTTGCCCAGAAAAAGCAATTGGTTGCCAGTGGTCCTGCTGGGTGGGGTGGGGTGGAGTGGGAGGGGTGGTGGCAGACTCTGGTCAGGCTGGAGGGACAATGCGTAAGTCACACAAAATGGCACCCTCGGCCACCACCTTCCCAGACACTTTGAGTGTCCCTTCCTGGGGGCCTGGCTGGCTGGGTGACCCCTGAGGTGCACTGAGTGGGCAGTGCCCATCTGCTGGCTCCAGGCAGGCCATCTCCTCTTTCATGTTTCTAGAATCTTCCTGACTGACTTCTAATTGGGGAGTGGGGGGTGGGTGGGCAGGGCCTCCGTGGGGCACACTGCCCTGCCCCATCTCTGTCCCTCTCTCCTGTGTGGGATGGGGCGTGTGTCTGAGAGCCAGGGCTGAGGACAGGGGAGGAGACTCCTGTCTGGGACCAAGCCAACACACTCCCCTCCCAGCCTGAGCAGGGCCCATGTGGGGCCTTTTCCATGGGTTGACCAAGCAGCTGACCCAGGGCCCTGACGCCCAGTGGGAGGGGTGGAGCTGTCCCCTCACCATGGAACTCTTCCCCTTCCCTGCCCACATGGCCCCTCGCCTTCAGCCTCTGCCTTGCTGTTCCTCCGTTCACTCCCACTTTCACAGTCAAGTACCTGGGAAGGTGGTGGCCCAGGGTGTCATTCTGTGTGCAGTTCGTGGCTTTTGTAAGCCCACTTTGTGTCTCTTGAGGGGGACTCTGGTTTCACTTGCTTTCCCTTCAGAGTTGGGGGGGATTCAGGGAGAGGGGAGTGGGCTTCTTGGGAAAATCCCAACCCCTGAGCTCCCCTGAGCCCTGATACAGCCCCCCAGGCATGGCCAACGCCTCCTCTCTGTGGACGTCCCCCTGGGCCCGGGAAGGGTGAGGCAGTGACTGGAAGGGCATAGCCGGAGGGGACTGAGACATGGAGCTGGGCACCACTGGGTGCCAGGAATTCTGCTGAGCCTTGCTGAGGGCCAGACCAAAGACCAGTGGGGAAAGAGTCCCCAAGGCCCAGGGTTGGCAGGGCCTGGCCATGCTCGCCTGACCACTTTCAGAAGTGGCTGCTTGTGTGTGGGGTCTCTGAGCACTAGAGCTGGGCTGAGGAGTTAAATGAGGGGCTGGACTGGGCAATGGTGGGGAGGGTTCACATCCTGAGGCAAGATGGTGTATAGGGAGTGTGCTGGTTTGGATGCATTGTGTCCCCTACAATGCCATTATCTTTGATGCGGGCTTGTGTGGGCAGGAAATATATTGGTGTTGATCGGGTTGGAGACTTTTGATTGGATGTTTCTGTGGAGATGTGATCATCAACTCTGGACGAGATGTTTCATTGGATAATTTCTTTGGAGGTGTGGCCCCACCCATTCAGCATGGGCCTTGATTAGTTCACTGGAGCCCTATATAAGCTCAGACAGAAGTAGCAAGCTTGCTACAGTCAAGAGGGACACTTTGAAGAATACACAGGAGCTGAGAGAGGAGCTGCAGATGAGAGACAGCTTGAAGATGGCTGTCCTCCAGAGAAGCTAAGAGAGGACAAATGCCCCAAGAGCAACTGAGAGTGACATTTTTGAGGAACTGCAGCCTAGAGAGGAACGCTCTGTGAGAAAGCCATTTTGAAACCAGAACTTTAGAGCAGATGCCAGCCACATGCCTTCCCAGCTAACAGAGGTTTTCCAGACACCACTGGTCATCCTCCAGTGAAGGTACCTGATTGCTAATGTATTACCTTGGACACTTTATGGCCTTAAGACTGTAAATTTTGTAACCAAATAAACCCCCTTTATAAAAGCTGGTCTATTTCTCATGTTTTGTGAAAAGGCAGCATTAGTTTTGTATTAGTTATCTAATGCTGTGTAACAAAGTATCCCAAAAGTGAAGGCTTAAAAGAGTAATGAATACTTACAATCTCGCATAGTTTGTGTGGGAATTTGGAAGTGGCTTACTCTGTGGTTTGGGATGGCTTCACTCGTGAGGCTGTGCTCAAATAGCCTTGTCCCCTGTCATTGGAAGGTTTGACTGAGGCTGCAGCACCCGCTGTCCAATGACTTGCTCACACAGCTGACAAAGTGGTGCTGGTTGTAGGCTGGGGGTCTCCGTTCCTCTCCACCGACATCCCTCAGATGAAGTTATCTGAGAGAAACTAAGTAGACACTGCAGTTTGCAGAAGGCGTCATGCCTCTACGGGGTCCTGTGGGAGTCTGCCTTTATTTACATTTTTAACATTTTATCATAGATTTTTTTTTGCACCAATTCTGATTTTAAAATATAGCATTAAAATATTATTTGTCTTGATTGGGGAATCTTTGGTGTCCACTTCCATTTTGTGCCTGGCCCTACTTTGCTCCTTTTCTCCCGGGGTCTTGGGTCACCTTGGGCCTTTGTGGCTGTGGAGTTGGGATTAGGAGCAAAGAGGCCCCCTTTAGACCCACTCGCCCCCAACTGCCCCCTCAACGACAGGTGCGGGGCAGGGTGGCGCTGGGAAGGGGATGCTCCAGGGAGCTTGGGGAGATGCAGGGAGCGGATGGGGCCGCGGAGTGTGGGAGCTCCGTCTGCGGGGCTGGGCAGAGCTCTCCGCCATGGCCCTTCCCCACTCCCTCCCAATGCTTCCCCGCCCCGACAGCAAGGCTGAAGATTCTGGAAGAGGCTAGAGACGGAAAAGGTGGAGGGGTTGGAGCCCGGGCTGGGGGGCATTCACAGCCTTTGGAAGGGAAGGACGTCCCTGACTTGGAACTTCTACCTTTGACTCCATATAGGGAGATGACTTCATTGCTCGACCTTAACCCTGGTGACTGTAACTCTTCTTTGGCTTGCCTTCATCTTGGGGGTTATTTGGTGCCTGGGAAGGGGCCGGGTGAGGGAGACTGCGCGGCTCAAGAGCGCGGGGTCCCCGAGTGGACGGCGTGGCCGGGGAGGCGTCTCTGCGCCCCCTAGCGGCACCCGAGGGCCCCCATTCGGGCCTTCATCTACCTTTTCCGAGGACCTGGGGACCAGCCTGGTGGTCCCACTTCCACGACGGTCTTCTTCCTGGGCCGTGGGGAGAGGGGATGTGGACAGCCAGGATTGTGTCTTCCCAGCCTGAGAACGACCTATTTGGCAGAAAAGACCACAGGGATGGGAGTTTGGGTGGGTGGCTGGGGGGATTAGGCTGGGGTGGGGGGATCTGCACCAGAGTATCCTGCCAGAGAGGGATTGGGGCCTCAAATTCATTAGGTGGGGTGGGGGCTGAAACTGAGGAGCATCTGGGTGTGGGAGGGGGGGTGGTAGCCAAGAGAGAGGTGGGAGGGAGAGCATGTTCCTTACAGCAGTTCCTTGGTGGGAGGGCTCCAGGGTTTCATGCTGCATGTGACTGAAAGTATATGCAGAACCTGCTTAGGGGCGAGCTTCTTTGGTTTTTAAGTGGTGGGGAGCGGTAGTGGGAGGTAGTGGATGTGTTCTCTGCCAGGTCTTTTACCTCTTCCTATGCTCTCAAGGCCTCTGGATGTGTGTCTCCCTTAGAACACTATGGGCTGCAAGTAACTGAATTAGGAACTAAAAGTTATCTAAACAATTAGGACATTTAATTTTCCACTTAAGAATTCAGTAGGTTCAGTGCTTCAATAAAGAAATCAAGGATTCAGTTTCTTTTGTAGTCCTGCTCTGCCATCTCCAGGGTATGAGAGCTGTCCTCATGGTCACAGAATGGCTGCTGCAGTTCCAGACATCACATCCTCACAGTAACCAACAGTCTGACAGGGAGGTTATTGGTACATAGAGATTTTCATAGTCTGCCATGTAGAAAGGCAATGGTAAGACTGGCTGCTTCCTTCTGACACTGAATGAATGCCAGAAGCAGTGATGGTGTCTTCCATGTAATATTTTCGATTCTCACAATCAGCCCCACTCCACAACAATAATTGCAATGCAGAGAGGTTGAGTGACTTGCCCTATTTTACAGCCAGAAAATGAAGGAGCTTGAATCCAAACTCCAGTCTGGGTGACTCCAGGCCTTGACTTTTTGTTTGTCTTTTTAAAAAGGAAAGCAATACATAGTAATGATAAGAATTTCAAACAGTACAGACCTTGGGTTTGTGTTTTTAAACATTGTACCTGTTCATGATAGGAATTTCAAGTAGTGCAGAGTGTGAAGTGAAGATTTGCTCTCTCTTCCCCATTCTCATTTCACCGTCAATAGTTTCTGCAGAGCCTCCAAGAAATTTCCTCCTTAATTACAAGTTCGGACCTATAAATATTTTTTAGAGAATTGAGATCACACTTAAACATTCAGCAGTGATTATTTTTTAATAATTAGAAACACTTTAATTCCTAGCCACTTGGTGGCACTTAACAGAGCCTTCCAAGTATGTTAGCTTTTGAACTTGCTCAGCAAGAGTGGATGGTTACACAACGCATAAGGGAAATAAAAATGAGATGAAGGTTATTTATTGGTGTGCCTTTTTTTCCTGTAATGAGTTTTCTTTACACAGCAATGGTGTAAGTAGCATCAAATTGAATGAAAGTTTGTAAAATGCAGCCATAAATAATTCTAATAAATACACTTCAAGTAATTTTGCAGCACACATTTTTTTAATTCGTTTTTATTGAGATATATTCACATACCATACAATCATCTGTGGTGTACAATCAACTGTTCCCTGTACCATCATATAGTTGTGCATGCATCACCCCAATCTATTTTTTGAACATCTTCCTTATACCAGAAAGAGTAAAAATAAGAATAAAAAATAAAAGTAAAATAGAACACCCAAATCATCCCCCCATCCCACCCTATTTTTCATTTAGTTTTTGTCCCCATTTTTCTACTCATCCATCCATACACTGGATAAAGGGAGTGCGATCCACAAGGTTTTCACAATCACACTGTCACCCCTTGTAAGCTACATAATTATACAATGGTCTTCAAGAGTCAAGGCTACTGGGTTGGAGTTTGATAGTTTCAAGTATTTACCTCTAGCTATTCCAATACAATAAAACCTAAAAAGTGTTGTCTATATAGTGTGTACGAGTGCCCACCAGAGTGACCTCTTGACTCCACTTGGAATCTCTCAGCCACTGAAAGTTTATTTTGTTTCATTTCTCATCCTCCTTTTGGTCAATAAGATGTTCTCAATTCCACGATGCGGGGTCCAGGCTCATCCCTGGGAGTCATAGCCTGCGTTGCCAGGGAGATTTACACCCCTGGGAGTCAGGTCTCATGTTGGGGGCATGGCAGGCACTCATTTTTTTTTAAAGGTCAACATTTGGCTCTGTCTGAACCTCCCTGGGAGAAGCAGTCATGTTAGCAGCAGATGCCTTACTCACAGCAGTCATCTAATAAATGATGGGCCAAAGGAGGCTTCCCAAACCCCTCTCTGGGAGGTAGCTGGCAGAATTCCAAGTCCATTCAAAGAATGGGAAGAACTGGAGGGGACCAAGAATTTAAAGATAAAGGGAGAAAAGCCACTTCTAACACATCCAAAGTCTCTTTCATTATGCAGAGAGGAAATAAGAGGATCCTTACCAGGATACATCCTGATGTGACCTCCCAGTCAAGTGGCCTGTGGCCCCCTGGGAGGCAGCAGCCAAACAAGCTCCTTGCAAAGCAAGAGAAATTGCTTCCCGGCTCTCACCTCCAGAGATGATGCCTGCATTAAAAAGTAACTGATGCAACAGTAGTGATCAGTCCCTGGTTTATCTTTTCCTTAGGTTGGGGAATCTTTTCTATAATGACCCTTAATGCATTTCCTAAGAATAATAGGGAGACAATGGATGCTAATGGCCATTTATTTTTTGCAGATAGTATTGCCATGAGTGTATTATATTGCACCGAATAGATACGTTGCTTTCATTAAACCAGTTCCCTAATGCTGGGCTTTAGGCTATTGTTCATATTTTTTTTTGCTGTTATAAAATGTGGTAAAAAAGAAATATCTCTGAATGTATAGTTTTGTGTATATGTGTGAGAACATCTGTAGGATAAATTTTTGGTCAGGGAGGACCTATTACCTTTCTATGGATATTGGCAAATTGCTCCCCCAAAAGGCTGCCCCAGGGATACATGAAAACACTTACTTTCTCACAACCATACCAACATTTGAGTGCTGTCAAATTTTAATATCTTAGCTAATTAAGTAATTGAAAAAATGATATTTTGATGGTTATTTTGATTTGCAATTTGTTCACTGTGAATGAGCTGTGTTTTGCCTGGGTGAGGATTCCTGTTCTAGAATGCTCTAAAGCTGTGTGATGTGGGGCAAGTTGTGGAAACTCCCTGTATCTCAGTTTCTTCATCTATAAAATGGGGATGATGATGGTACTCGCCTAATTAATTGGTTTTGGGGATTAAATGATGTCATACATGTAAAGTGCTAGCACAGTTCCTGGCTCAAAATAAATGCTAAGTAAATATTTGCCATTATTGTTATCTAATATATTTAGTGACCATTTGAATTTCTTTGTTTATGAACTGGCTGTTCATGTCTATTCCCCATGTTCATTGGACTCTTCCTTTTTCTTATTGATTTGCTAGAGCTCTTTGTATATTAGAGTATACTTTTTCAATATATGTTACAAAGGTGGTTTATTCCTATGCTTCATTTGTCTCCTGCCTTGTAAGACCCTGGGGAACATTCCTTACTCCCAGATGGACAGCCCTTCTCAGGGATGTAGCTTTTTAAAGCTTACAGAGCTCCTTGCATCCCATCTGTCATTTTCTTCTCTGGACAGCCACATGAGGCTAGCTGGAGGAAAATCTGTGGCTTTTTTCAATAAATGAGGAGACCGGGGTCCAGGTAGGACAAGCAGCTGAAATGGGGGGTCCTGGTTCCTGGTCTCATGCTCTGGCTTCTCTGGGAATTTGGAGTCAGCCTCCATGGCTCTTAGAGAAAGAGGAGATGGGAGAATCTAGAGGTGCAGGGAAGGAGCAAGCCAAGGCCACCAAGATGGGCAGTGTGAAGAGGCCATGGAAGACCAAGGTTTAGCTGCCTTTCTATGCACCATTCAAGGCTCCTTCCAGGGACCCCACCCAGAGTCCACCCCACAGATAAGGGGAGGAGGCTGATGCAGGGAATGTGCGTCTCTCTTCCACGGGACTGTTCCAGGTCCCTGGCTGGACACCACAGGCTTCCTGTAGTCTTTATCACACCCCACAGGCCTGGGTGCTCCAGAACCATCATTACTCCAAAGCCAGGCAGGGTCAATCTCATCAGGGGAGCTGGTTCTTATGGGTGGATGTGACCTGGGGAAAATGGGAGCATTTTTGGCAGATGGATTTTGCAGTTGCAGTTTGTGGTTGGTTGTGTTTACACCTGTTCATTGCCCAGCCCTGTGCTTGAGCTCTCGACATGTTACCTTTGACTCTTCCTAGCAATGCTCTGAGATACAGATATTAGCCCTATTTTATAGGTGAGGCGGCTGAAGCGCTGAGCACGGAGAAGATGCACTTTGCTCTCATCCTCAGTGTGTTGGTAGAACTTCAGCAGCTCCTGCCTCTGACCCAGGAAAGCAGGAGGCCTCTGGCAGCCCTGCTGGCCAGCTCCCTGCATGCCGAATGTCCCTGTCACCCTCCAGCCTGAGAGATGTGCTTGCAGAGATGAACCCCAGCAGTGGCGCTCTGGAGGGAGGCACAGGGGCTTTGGCATCAGCTGGGCCTGAATCCCGGCACCACCACCGGCCGCTGTGATGTGGATGGGAGCTGAGCTACTGGCAGGACTGATACTGTCTGTGCCAGGGAGGTGAGGGTGGCCTGAGACCTTGAGGGGAGGACCATGGCCATTTGGTCCTCCAGGGGTGGGAGGCAGTCCCAGGTGCTCTCCCTCCTCCCCTGAGTTACTGGTTTCCTTAGGGTGTTTCTGGTCCTCTGAGCCTGTGGGCTGTAAGAGGGAAGTGGCCATGCAGGGCCGTCCAGGAGGTAGGGTGAGAAGTTGCTGGGAAGGGAGGAGGGGACGCCAGCCCCCTGAGCATTTTCTCAAGTGCCTCCTAGTTGAAGAGAGTTCTGGCAACAAGAAATCAAAGTGGTAGGAAGGAAACCAAAGCCCTGACCCAAGCCATGGGTTTGCTCAGTATCCCAGAGACTCCATGGGCCCAACGTCCTTTTACAGGAGGGGGCGGGGTGCTGAGACCCAGGCTCTCCTCTGGGAGTCAGCACGGTAAGGTGGGGAGAGGGTGGTTTCTGGGGTCATCCTCTCGGCTGCCACTGACCCTCTGTATGTCTACGTGTGCCTCTCTTCCCTCGTCCCTGAGCTGGAGGAATGGAAGTTGCCAGGCAGGAGATAAGATGTCTCCCATGTTCACCCCCATTTCCTTCAGACTCTGTGGCAGTGCCTCCTCCTCCGGGAAGCCCTCCATGCCTGCCCTCTCCGCTGCAGTTCTTTTCTGCTCTGTTCCCCCACCCTGCCTTATTTTCCTTTCTAGTGCTTCTTGGTAGCCTGGATTGCATATTTACATATCAATTTCTCCACCCCCTCCAGACTGCAGGATCTTTGTTTTGCTCATTGCTGCATCCCCAAGGGGCACCCTAGGTGCTCAGTTTGTTGAATGAGTGAATGAGTTCCCTGACCTGGCTCTGTGGGTGGGGCTGAGAGGAACAACTGCAGTCCTTCTGGCCCTTTCCTCACACCATGGCTGGGGAAGCCTCGTCTGCTCTTAGGCTGAGCTGGGCACTCTGCTGCAGAGCTGGCCCTAGCAGGGAGGAAGCTGGGCCTGAAGACAGGAACCTTAAAATGTGACGTGGCCCCCCTGGGTTGACCAGCTGTCCTGTTTTGCCCGAGACTGAGGGGTTTCCCAACATACAGGACCAAAACTGGGTCAGTCTCAGGTAAACCACTCCCCCTTTCAGAACCAACAGCCTGGATCTTTTTTTTTTTCTGATAAACTTCAGCCATTCTCCCCTGATGGGCCATGGGAAGAATGAAGGTAAAGGCTACATGGTACTTGGGAGACTTCCTGCTCGGAGTGCCTGCTGCATGGAGAGGAAAGAGATAAAAATAGAGATGGAGATAGATAATGGATGGATGGATGGGTGGGTGGGTGGATGGGTGGGTGGGTAGGGGGAGAGAAAGAGGTAGATATGATGGATGGATGGATGAATGAGTGGATGGATGAGTGGATGGTTGGGTGGATGGGTGGGTGGATGGATAGATAGACAGAAAGAACAAGAGATGGATGTGTGTTTGTTCAAGTCATCCAGCAGCTGAGTTTAAGGGAGATTTAACTTGGGGTGACAGCAATCAAGTTTGGTCCCAGCTTGCCAGTTTCTTGTTTCATTGGCTTCCGAGACATTGTAATAACACTGATATACTGTCTAGGCATGGTGCCTGGAGCTCCTCAGCTCTCCCAAGTGTATTCCTGACTGTCTGGGACGTGTCCTTACACCGTGTGGGTGGGACAGGAGCCCAGACCAGACTGGATCTGCCCCACGTGCTGCTCTGTGACACTGGTTAGGTCAGGCCACCTCTGGCCTCAGTTCCCACTGCTGTAAACAGGGTCATCCAGCCTGGCTGAGTTGTTGGTGTGGCTGAAGGAGGAAATGGGAAGGTGGGGAGGACCAGGTCAGAGCAGCCATCACATGTCCTTGTGGGTCTCCTTTGTCCCACAGCAAGCCCAGGGACTGCTTCTTTCTCTCTCCTTGGAAAGGGTGGTCCCTGGGAATCCTTGTCTCTGCCCTCTTGGTGAGGTGGTGCCAGGCAGACTGCTTCATCATACCCAGTGATGGGGACCCCCAAGACCCCAGGCTCAGAGGCCAGACTTAACACTTACATTTGGGCCAGTTTGGGTTGGGATGTCCATTGGCTGCTTGGGTTCATTTCACAGGTTTGCACAGCAGTGGAGAGAGGTCTGGGGGAAGCTTCCGCCTTCAAGGATGGGGGTTCTAGGGCCCCACAGGGCAGGAACTGTCCGGAGGTCAGACGAGACCGTGAAGCCCAGAGGTGGCGGGACAGAAGCACTATACCTATTGCCAGAACAGGGGTGTGTGACTCCAAGTGTGGTCCATGGACTCAGCATTATCCGGGAGCTGGTGGAAATTCAGAACCTCCGCCCAACCCCAGAGCTCTGAGATCAGAACCTGCATTTTACAATTTGAGAAATGCTACTCTTCACCCACTTTGGAGAAAGAATAGAGTTGTTTAGGTGAAAGTTCTCAATGTTTTGACACCAGATACCCTTTGAGAATCTCATGAGCACTGAAGACATCTCCTCAGAACGCCTATGGCACATGACAACACCCTGGTGGAGAGTTTCAGCCGCAGGCCATCCCTGAGCCCCAGGGGACAGTGCCTCATTACCAGATGAACTCCAGACGTCAGCAAAGCAAGGACAGCGAACAACAACACAAGGACAACTTTCTGGAGGAGTTCGATATTTCCCAAAGAGCCCAGAAGGTGTCTTGGAGGGAAACTGGTAATCTGGTCGCTTTCCTTACGCTTATTTTGTGGTTAGGTATCCTTTTTATTTTGGATTACTTAGGGGTGTTGATGCTAACGAGATTTTAGGTGCTTGGCACCTTTAAAAGTCTTTGTCTAGGCTGGGTCAGGGAGGACGAAATGAGGGGAGGTGGGCAGGAAGCTCTGAGCCTGGACGGGGTTGGGGGAGCAAGGGGTGGGGTTGGGGGAGGTTGGGACGTTCTCTCTGGGTGTGTCTCAGCTTGCAAATTCCAAACGAGATTGTGCCCGTGCCAGGAGAAGGGTGCGCACCGCTGCCGACCGGGAGTGCAAGAGTGGGCATGGGTTGGGGTGCGGGCGTGGCTCCTCGGCTGGGGGGCGTGGCGTGCAGCCCACGAGCGCCCGCGCGTGGGTGTCGGGGTGCACTGCTGGTGGCGCGCGCTGCTCGTCCCCGCTCTGCCCTCGCCACTCCCCCCCTCCCTGGTAGGAGTCAGCTGGAATTGTGGAGGGACCCTGCTTCGGCCGGGCTCCAGCACTAGCTAGCTGCGGGGGTCGGGGTAAACACGCCCTCTTTGAAGCCACAGTTTGCTTGTCTGTGAAATGGGCGTAATAAGCCCGAGCACCAGTTTGAGAGTCTCCCAGTGTGATGAGTGCACAGTCCATGCCTTTTCACTTAAGTAGCCCCACTGCTGCCCCTGTGGGAAGTGGGTGGGCGAGGTGGGGGTGCGGCGGAGACGGCGTGGAGGTGGCGGCTGCGCACCTTCCCGTCGAGGCCGCTGGCTCCGACCCAGATGGTCCTTATCGGTGAGGGTTATGGGTTGGGGACTTGTTCTGAGGCGGGTAGTAATCCCGAAAGCTCCCAGACGGGGGAGCCAGTGAGCAAGCTTGCGGGAGCGGGAGCGGAAACCCAAACCCAGGCTCTGGACAGATGATAGTGATAATCAAAATAATAATCACTTATACCAGTTGCGTGTTTGTTACATGCCAGCTGCTTTTCATGCATCTTGGATCGCCACGACCGCTCTACCGGACAGGTACTTTCCTCACCTCCAATTACGGAGGAGGGAACTAAGCTGGCCCGCTTAGGGTCATGCTGAGTAAGGGGGTAGCTGGGGACTGGTCCTCAGACCCTTCCCCACCACGGGGCCAGCATCTAAACACTAGGCCATGCAGCTTCTCTGCAGTGATTTTGCATAAAAGGCCCTGGCGTCACAAGGTGCTGCCCAGGGGCTGTCACCCCGAGGGTGTTTCCGCCTCACTGGTCCCTGCCTGCAGTGGCTCCTGTCCCTGCTGGCTGAACCTGGAAGCCATGACCACCTGGAAGACCTTTCGGCTGCTCCCAGTGAAGCGAGCTCCCTTCTGCAGCTTCTGGTTGGGTCCCTGAGCATGCAGGGGTCACGCCCTGGTATCATTCATTCATTCACTTATGCAGCAACCATTGAGGTCTGCTGGGTGCCAGGCACTGTGTTGGGGAGTGGGGAGACTGAGGCTGCCCCCTACCTGCCACAGTTCCCTGCTCAGCCCTGGGGCCCAGAAGCCTTCAGATCTGTTCCAGAGGGGAGAGAATAGGGCAGGTGTTGGCTGTGCCTTCCAGCTGCTTAACAGGAATCTGTCCCCCTTTCCCTAATGCTTGCACTTGTGGTGGAGCCTGACACTCTTGAGATTTGGCATGAGTGAGACCTGGTAGGGGAAGGGGATGGAGGAAGGAGGGGAGGAGGAATGGATGCTTTTAAAAATAAATACAGAGTTCCCACATACCCCCTGTTGTTATTATTTATTTTTTT
>PVKY010003771.1:0-20790 GCA_004027775.1 Bradypus variegatus
AGCACTACTTAAGGTACACAGGTGAGAAAATTGGACAGAGCAGTAGTAAATGCATCACTAATATTGCCGCATGAAGAAAAGCACAGAAAAGGCTGAGGAGGGGGAGGTGGTTGTGAGCTGGAGTTGTCAGAAGAGGATCTTAGAAAACAGAGAGGAGATGAGCATCTAGGGAGGAGGGACAGGGTGTTCCAGGATATGGGAACAGGGTGGGAAAGAGCAGTCCAGGCTAATAAGGGGATGGCTTTGAAGTTTGCAAGATACTGGGATCAGCCCACTGGGGGCTGAGAGAAGGGCAAGTGTACAGCGCTATGGTTATGGACGGTGAGGGGTGAAGAGGGGATGGGATTAGGTGGGGCCTGGAAGGATGCCCAGGTATTTTTAAAAATTGAATTCCGTTTCCTTGTGCAACAGTGATTTCTTTGCCTTGCGGACACACTGGACATAATGAAAAACATTAACCTAACGATTTTAGTGGCTTTCTTCACCCCTTGAGCTGGTACAGAGTCCAACTAAATAGCCTCTAAAAAGTTTAGAAATTTAGATCAATCAATGGAAGATGGATCCAAAACAAGGATCAGTGACAGGAGCTGGATTGTTTGGGGCTGTGGTTTGAGGTTTGCAGCTACTTTGGTCCAAGATTCAAACTGGTGGGCCCTGGGACCTGCGTCAGTTGTTTTTATTCAATGTGTTGGACTTTGACAGGTGAGTCTGTGAGCAGCAGAGTCAGCTCCCTCAAGGCCAGTGGTTCTCAACCTTGGCTACAGCACCAGGTTTTAGAGGTTTTAAGATCCTGGTGCCTAACCCCCAGCCCAGAGAAACTGAATCAGAATCTCCGGGTGGGACCTAGTCATCAATATTTTTTTTCAGACTCCCCAGGTGATTCTAACGTGCAGCCAAGGCTGAGAACCACTGCTATTGGGCACTGCTTCTCAAACGTCAGGAGCATCAGAATCCTCTGGAAGGCTTGTTAAAGCGCTGGTGGCTGGGCCCACCCCCAGAGTTTCTGACTCCCTTGGTCTGGAGATGGAGCCTGAGAATTTGTACTCCTAACAAGCTCCAACGTGATGCTGAGACCGGGACGGTTTCTGAGGCCCACCTAAGACAACTGAACAGCTTTTAGAAAACAGTCTAATGGGGTGGTGGTGAGGAACCTGTGTCCCATCCCCAGCTCTGTCTCTCTCACCGGCATAACTCCATCCATGTCAGTTGTTCGCCATTGGGGCCACATTTGGCAATGTCTGGAGATGTTTTTTGGTTGCCATGAGCTGGGAGTGAGGGGATACTGCTGGCATCTAGCGGGCAGATGCCAGGGAAGCTGCAGAACGTGCTACAGTGCAGGGGCAGCCCCACCACAGAGAACGACCCAACCCAAATGTCAGTTGTGTTGAGATTGAGAAACACTGATTCGAAGTCTCTGAGCCTCTTTTCGCTTCATATGGAGAATGAGAATTGTCATACCTGTCTTTCTAAATTGTCACTAAGAATACAAGTGGTACCACAGGAGAAGCACCTGCAGGCAGGAAGTACTGAATGAATGGCCTTGGTTCTTAACATCCCTAACTGAGTCGCTTGGTGCTATAAACTTGGTTTAGTGACTCGATGCCTGGGACCTGTTTCATTATCTGGAAAATGGGCACCGTGATAGTGCCGACACTGAAGGGTGCTTGTGAGGATGAAAGAAGATAATCCATGTAATATCCCTGGAAGTGTCCCATAAACACGATCTATTATCATATTCCATTATCTCTTTACACAGACCTTGACTCTGAGAGATCACTTGGAAGGTCAAAGATGCTGACTTACAACTTCTTACTTTGCGTGTCCATTAAATAAGTGGAATGATGATTAATTCTTGACTTCCGGTTGTGCGGTCTCCGGAACCATGGCAGGAACTGGGCAGCCTCTTAGCATTCCAGAGCAGACCCAAGGCTCGCAAGCCAGATGGCGGCTCCCACGGTGCCCAGCTGCCTGAGGCCACTCAGAAAACCTGATGCTTAATTTTCACTTACACATTTGCAGTCCTAGCACAGGTCTGTTTTCATGAGAATTTGGTGATGTGAAATGTTGAGAAGACGAAACACCCCTCGGACCCATATCCCTTGAAGGCAGACTGGTCTCACCACAGCAAGTGAGGTTCTTGTCCCCTCCCAGCCCTCCCCATTTCACCGATGGAGCAGAAATTTGAACCCATTTCCGTCTGACTCCAACGCCTGGTTCCTGAGCCAATAGATGGTCACCACGTGAGTAACATCAGGAGCCCAGCAAGATGACAAAGTCCGTCCTGGGGTCCAGCCAAACCTTTGCAGAACTTTCTTGCTCCCACCTGAATGACATCCTCAGAGGTAAAATGTCCTTTCTCTACTCTGCACACAAAATGGATTTTAGCAACTGGATTTTATCGAGAAACTGACTCTCTCTCCCCCTACCCCCAACATCTGCAAACATATTGTCTTCTTGACTGTAGTTCATTTTGCTTTCCGAAGTGATGAATGAATTAAAGATGCAGTGTGTTTATTCTTTTGCCTGATTACCATTCTGTAATAAATCTAAGCTCTGGAGTCTGTCGATACAGGAACCTGCCTCTTTGGAAAATAAAGGTTTGTACATTAAGCTTAACTTCCAGCTCTCCGGCACAGGAGAAAACTCACCTTTAGAGCCTTGTAAAAATAAATGGGCAGCTCAGAGGGATGTTGGCTAGCAGGCAGAGGATTCCATTTCTCCGACCTGGAAGGCACTCTGCACAGTCTTCCCAGGATGCGGGAAGCCCACTGACTCGCAGACGTGATTTATTTATGGTGAATGCAGAACACTGAGCTATTCTTGGAGGTGGTGGTGGGGAGGGAGGTGGCAGATCAAGCCCCAGTCCTGCCAGTGAAAAGGGTGGTTTCTAGAGAGCTGCACTGACCTCTGGCTGAATGGCCGTGTCCTGAACTTCAGGTGACACCGGAGCGAGCCTGCTGGTTCCGTGGCTTAGGGAGTGGGATGGGGGAGCTTCTTGAAGGCGGGGGCTGCGATGGGTGGAGGACGTGGCGGATGGCAGTGGCAACACTGTGGCTGGGGTCAGAGCCCAGAGCCAACCTGCGTTGTCACTTGCTAGCCCTGTGACTCCAGGCACATTTCGTTTCCTCATTCATCTAATGGGGGCTTCCCACTCAGGGCTGCTGGGAGGCTGACCTGGCCCCTTGGACCACACATGGGGAGTGAAGTGATGCTTTGCCTCCGAAGATCACTTCATATAATCCTTGTCAAATGTGGCCTCTTCCAGGACAGCAAGGACTTAAAAACTAACAAAACTAGCCTGGAAGTATCATTGGCGAGTTTCTTTCTTTCTCTTTCTCCTTCCCTTCCTTCCTTCCTTCCCTTCTTTTCTTCTTTTGCTTTTTTTTTTTAAAAAAAGCAAAAAACAAAATAAAAAAAAACTCACTTACCCTTTGGCTTATATAGATTTATTTCTCAGCTGCCACTAGATTGGGCAGAATCTATTCTCTCTCTCTCTCTCTCTCTCTCTCTCTCTCTCTCTCTCTCTCTCTCTCTCTCTCTCTCTCTCATCTATCTAATTTATCTACCTAATCGTTTTATCATTCACATATAGACCTTGCAGACAAATCAGATAATCAGATGCAATGAGTATCCCCTCTAATATTTACATTTTAATGGTAGATAGACTTTTTTTTGCTTTAATCTGTAGTTTATCTGTCCACAGAGAATACAAGGATTACCTCGAAGAACCCTTTAAAATCCACTAAAAAGTATTCAGGTTTTGTCCACGTCCATTTCTCTGTAAAGAAGGTTCTTACATTCATCAGAGCCTCAAAGGATCCAGTAGCCAGAGAGAGCTTGGAGCTCAAACCCCAATTTCCAAAGACTTTTCTCTCCTTGTGAGATCCCCGGCTCCAGGCACCAGTGGGGGGGATTCCGGAGCAGGAGGCTGCTCACTGCCCTTGAGGTCTCCCCAGCACTGAGGCCGCAGGCGATCTGGTCCAGGACAGGTCCCCACCCCCGGGGAAATGGAGGTCAGATCCCATCATGGCCGGGGCGGGAGGGTTAGGTGGTCGGTGGGCGGGCAGGTTGCCTGGCTCAACTCTCCCCTCAGTACATGTTTGGTCGTTATCATGGAGAGGAGGGCACGATGCTCCCGTGCTCTGCTCCTCTGCTGCATCCCCATCAGCTACGCCGCTGAGCGTCAGCTGCCCAACGGGGCCACGGGGAGGGTCCGCGGCTGGCAGTGGTGGGTACACCCCTCGCTCTGCACCCCCAGTCCTGACCTCTGGGGCCCCTCCTGCCTGCCACCCACCCGGCTCTCATTGCCTTTGGTAATTAGATACTTATTTGAGAATTACTTGGTTAATATCTCTCTCTCACACTGGTCTAAAAGCTTCAAAGCTTCATAAAGACCGGGCTCTGTTCTGTGCTGGTAGGTGGGGTTGTTATCATAGCCCCAGTGCCTGGCACAGTACTGGAATATAATAGGCACCAGATGGATATATGGATTTGTAAATTATTTTAAATGAACAAATGGCCTACAGAGATTTTCGCTTGCCTGTACCTTAAAATTAGATGGACAGGGCTTTGCATTTTTTTTTTTTTAATATGCAAACCCAGGCCACATCTTGGCATGTCAGCACTACAGGGTGAAGAGAACGGGATGTGAAATTTGCAAGACCTGGTGTCCAGTTCTTGCTTGCCAGCGTCTAGCTGTGTGACATGGGGCAAGTGCCTGAACTCTAGTCTCTTCATCTATAAAATGGGAAATTACCATCTACCTCAGAGGATTTCAGAATAGTACTTTCAGTAGAGTACTGTAGAGATGTAATGGCTAATCTAAGTGGTAGTGATATTACAGGCAGAGGTTAGCAGATTTTTTTCTATAAACGGCCAGATAGTAAATAATTTAAATTTTGCAAGCTACAGGTGTCTGTCTCAACTGCTCTACTCTGCCGTAGTAGTGTGAAAACAGCCAGAGACAGTATGTAAACGAATGGACGTTGCTGTGTTCCGATAAAACTTTATTTACAAAAACAGGTGGTGGCCGAATTTGGACCCCATGGCTCCCAGCTTGCAGTGCCAATATAGAGGATTATAACAGGGTGTTTGAGATGTGAATAACGAAAAGGTTGACTCCAAATAGTGTGAACAATCAGAGGTTTCTTATCTCACATAATAAGTCACAGTGTAGTGCAAAGGTGATTAGTTTCCCAGCTTAACGTCATCAGGAACCCCTGTTCTCTCCCTCTTTCCACACCTCCATTCTCAGGCTTTACATGCAAGATGGATACTGCAGGTCTAGAGCGATATTCTCAAAAGCTCATCCAAAAGCCAGAAGAGAAAGAGAGCAATCATTTCTTTTTTCCTTTTTAAGAGCAAGGGAATCTCTGCAGAAGCAGACTTCCTACACATGTTATTGGCTGGAACAGCCACGTGTCCCATCCTCTGTCAATGGCTGGCTCTGGGTATGGAATCAAGCATTACAGGCTTCAGCTGCTCAGGTTTTACACACTCATGCTCTGCAAATGCAGTTTTGCTCATCTCCCCACAGAAACATTGCCTGTAGACAACTGAACAAACTCTTGATTGTTATTCGCAAAGGAGACAAGTATGTTGAATGACAGCTGCCACCGGATTGTCACATGGGTGAAAGGAGACAGCAAAGGAGACAAGGCACTTTGTAAACTGTAGGGCTCCTTAGGAAGGTGCCAATGACGTGGTGAAGGCCCCACTCCAGCAGGGAAGTTATTAGGCTCACACAGGCCTTCCTTATTTTCAAATGGCCTGTTCATACCCACTTCCCCTCTCCTGTCTTGGGGCTGCACCTTGCCCAGGTTTACCTTATTCAGCTATGGACTGATTCCACATCCCCCCAACCCCACCCCATCCTTCCTTCTTCCTCCTCCCCTGAAACCAGGTGAAGAACCTTCTATGGAACAGATGCAAGAAGGACGTCCTCCAGCAAGGCAGGCCTGCTTCCTAGGACAGAGAAATACTCCTCCCACCTTGTCTCCAACAAAACAAAAATTAGAAAGGCGAAGATGAGAGAGGCTGCCCGAAGGATTTGACATTTAGTTATACGGTGAAAGCCTCTTAGCAGGAATCGCAGGAGGGCTTGGAGGGGAGCATGGCCAAGGGGAGGGAATCTGTCGAAAGCAGGGTTTTTCTCCACCCAAATTGCCCTTAAGATACTCCTTTTTCACCTTTGAAATACAGGGAATTGTGAAGTAGATTAAGAAGAAACTTCAAAATTTAGCTGTTAATTTGGGGTGGGCTTTCTCAACACGCTAATCAACACTGGGTTAGAGCCCTAGGCAAGAATGTGGGGTGCTCTCCAAAGCATGGATGCTTAAGAAGGAGGGTTGGGAGAGCCTGAATGTGCATCCGTGAGTCCCAGACCTGCAAGCATCGGTAAATCTGCTTTCTTTGACTTACACTTAGGGATGAGACTAAGAAACGTCCTGTAGTGTTAGCTGGCATCCAGGGTATAGATGACATAGAAAATATTGTGTTCTTTGGTTAAACATGGACATTTCAGCTTATAGAATTGTTTTTTCTCAAGGGCTGAGAACTGTGTCTCTGACTCTTGGAACCTGGCTAGTCACTGACTTACTCCTTTATTCATTCATTCATTCATTCATTCACTTGACATCATCACTTATGAAGAAACTATTGTGTGAGGCACTGGGATGCTGGCAACATTGAGGGGACCTGAAGAAACGTTGCCCCTGCCCACCTTCCAGCTCGGCCATCTGTTGATGCCAGTGGGCCTCAAACAGTTCATTATAGTTGTGTTAAGGGCCAGAAAGGTTGAGAATTGAGTGCTGTGCCTGGACCTGATCTAGATGTCAGGAGATATGATATTTAATTGGCATTTAAAGATGAGAAGTACCATATCTTGAGAAGTTAGAGGGATGAGGATGGTAAATAAATGTCTTGCAGGTAGAACAAGGAATGTGTTGGAAGGCTGAAGACAGCTGGAGCTGAGAGATGGCCAGGGAGTGGTTGTGAGCTTGGGAGAAAGTGGCTCATTTTGGGGACAGAGACTGATCATGTCCACTCTTGGCTCCCTCATACCTGGCTTGGTGTCCAGAGCACCACAGGTGCTCAACAAATATTCTCTGAGTAAATGAAGGCAAACAGTTTCCACCAGGAGTCCTAGCTTTGGAGGCAACTCTTTTCAGGCACTTGATCTGCCCAACCCCTCTTTTCTCAAGCCCATTGAGTTTCATTCTGAATTGTGCTGAAAATTGTCTTAATTTTCTTTGACTTTGAAGAACATGTTTTGCTCCCCTCCCCAAGAAGTCTCCCATAATCATACAGGTTTGCAGAAAAACAAACAAAATAGTTCAGGCTGTGTTTTATTCTTAGCTGTACAGCCTACATGTTTTTGTTTTTTTTTTCAGCACTGCATTGGTTCAACTTAATTTGAAATGCCCAGATGAAGGCTTGCACAGGTTTCCCTCCTCTCTCTTCCCATCTCAAATCCTTTGGATTTCTGATTTCACCAACTGGGTCTCCAGAGCAAGATGTGACTTCTGGAAATTCTTTAAAGAATTAAATAGACCTAGGGGAGAAAAAAAACACAAAACAAAAACATCAATATGGTAGAATTTTCAAGAACATGTGCTCTTCCGCCCATCAGATATCCAAACAATAAACTGATATGATAGGGATGAAGGATAAAAAGGAGAGAAGTAAAGCATCATCAGCATTTTAAAAATTTCCATTGGCTCCTCCAATTTAAAATCGAAGTCATGTTTAACATCTTAATTAGGGATGGTAATGAACAACAGTTTTATGAAAATCTAGTCGTTTACTCTTAAACTAAATTTCAGTCAATTAATCTGATGTAACAAGTCAGTAAAATAGTAGAAGGCCTAAGCTTTTCAATCACCTGATATTTGTTTCCTGTTTTTCCTGCTGAATGGAAGGTAGGAGAACAGGTAAGGAGTGTGTGCAGCTCAGAGTGGAGACTGTGGCTTTCAAAATCTGCCACTTGCACTCTTGCCTTTTGAAAGAAACCAAGTCTAAGTTTTGCTAATTGCCATGAGTTTAGAATTTGCATAGAGAAGCATGTTGTTAAGAAGAAAGAATGGCGTCTTTTGGTTCTTGCAATGCAGATGGTCAGGATGATTCAAGTGGTAAACCGAACAACCGTCTGCTTTTAACAGTGGTTCATTCTAATGGAGTGTTACACACATGTACAAACCATCAGTAGCCGGAATCGAGGGGACCTCCAAGAGTTTCCTTCTTGGTGGTGCAAGCTTGGTTAATGGCTAAGCGCACTCAAACCACTTCCAGTATCCTCAAGTTCGACACTTGTGTTTGCTGAGATGTAGCGTGGTTTAAGAGACAGCAATTAGATCAAAGTCAACAGCCCCCAAACAGACGGGTGACCAGGCGAGAATACAAGGACACACCCTCTGTAGGGGTTTTTGTGGTGTTTTTTGGTTCAGAAGAGAAGTGCATTTGTTCAGCCCAAAATAAATTCTGCGAATAATTTGCCTGACTTCAGAGAAAGGAAGTATGAGAGTTACTCTGTGATCATCATTCAAAACTTCAAAGCTTGCTAAGAATGGGGAGCCCCTATTACAAAGTGAGGAACTAAATGGTGATATAAAATTAGTTCCAATAATGTTTTTTAAGTTTAACCCAAAGAAGTAAAGGACAGAACTGTGGTCAGTTGAAATGACAAATCTGATCGATGTGGTTAGTCAGTCAGGGGGTCATTCACCTTCAAGTCATGGCATTTCTTTGAGGGTGGGTTGGCTTGAACCTTGTTTGTTCCTTCCCTCCCTCCCTTCCTTCCTTCCCACAATTTCCAACTTACTCTTTCCATATGGTCTACCTCAAGCATAAATGGATACATTACACTTTCATACTGATTTCTGGCCCTTTCCAGCCATCATTATGCTAATAAATGGCCCCAGAGACCACAGTAACCCCAGAACCCAGGTATCTTGGCTTTGGTTCGTCTTCTGCTGGCTTGCTCTGCAGTCAGGAGGTTCAGGATAGGGAACGACATTCTGATTATATACAGGTAGGAGAGAGAGACCAAAATGCTTCAGCTGAACCATTCCCATCACGACAGTATCGAATATTCACTGTCCTTTCTTGACTCAACCATCAGGGTTTGGCTTAAATGTCACCTCCCTCAGGAAGCTTTCTCTTACCACCTAAATGAAGTTTTGAGCCTCAAATTTATTGTCTTATAAAACCTGCATGTCTCCTTCATAATGCCTAGCTCTTGCCTTCACTACCCTGTAAGCAACATCAGGACACACACAATGCCTGCTTTTCCCCATCCTGTATTCTCACACCTCACTAGTACTCAGCGTATACTAGTCATTTAATACATATTAGTTGAATGAATGGGAAGTGATACACGCTGTCTGTCCCTGTAATGACCACACTAATGCATAACATGAATCATCTCATCTAATGGTCCTGACACCCCTAAGAGGTGGCTACTTCATTATCTTGATTTTCCAGATGAAGAAACAGAGGCTGGGGGACTCTGACATGCCTGAGGCCCCAAAACTAGTAACCAGAAGGCCAGGGTGCAAACCATAGCCTGTGACTGTTGCCTGCAACTAAAGATGTCTGTGTCCACATGTGCCCTGTGTTAGGCCGATCCTACCGCAGGACCTGTTTCTTCCTGCTCATGGCCAGAGTGGCTTTTGCTCACCCTCTTGCACCCAGAGGCCTGGAAAATGCTGTGACAAGATAAATGGCAGAGAGAAGCTTCAGTTTTCTCCTCCTCCACCCTCAAACTGCTGATCTTGGCCATTGTTGAATTTTCTCTTCCAAAAACAGAAACTTTGGGAAATTACCTTGGCACAAAAGTCTTTCCTAGCTTTTACCCAGCAGGCCAAGTGTCAATATAGCTGGCATTGGCGATGGACTTGAATTAAAAAAAATAGTCCATGTCAGTGGCTGTCAAACAGAGTATTGGCTGAAAAGAGCTTTTATGTGTAACAAGAGAGCAGAGAACACAGAAAGGAAACTCCCTGACATAGCTGACACTTATAGAGTACTTTCTTTGTGCCAACCACTGTTCTGAGCTCTTTGCATATATTAAGTCATTTTCTCCTCACAACAACCCTATGGGATGCTTATTATTACTTATCCCCATTTTGCAGTTGAGTAAATTGAGGTGTGGAGAAATTATCGAACTTGGCCCAGGTCACATGGGAAGGTGCCATTTGTGCCTGGGATGAAGGATGGCAGAGCAGACACTTTGAAAGTCTGCTCAATTTCCTTCACCCCGCTCAACCCTCACTCCCACAGTTTCTACTATTATATTGTTGAATTGGTCACAAAGTGTCAACAACTAATTCCCTGGGCTTCAACAGATTAAGGCGGAAGCCCCTCATAAGAGATCCCCCAGCTTAAGATCTCTTTCTAGAGGGTTCAGGTCATCACAGCTAGAGACCAAGGAAAGCAGAAACCCAACCTACACTCTGTATCTAAAGTCTGAAACAGAGCTTGGCAAATCTTGTGGACAGTCAGGAAATACTTTGTGGAGGGAGCTGGAGCTAAGCTGTAAAGATTGCCCAGGAATGCACTGGGGACCCAAAGGGGGGTGAGGGTGTTGCAAACCAAGGGAGTAGGGTCATTAGAGGGATAGATAGTAAACTGTATTTGATATCGCTGACCATGTGATATGATAAGCTGAGATAGTTGTGTGCTGGAGTCAGCTTGTACTGGCTTGTTCAAGCTGATTGTCAAACGTTCCGGAATTTTGCAAGCTGGTTGTTAAACACAGATGTTATTTAAAATTAAATTGTATATGAACTTGCAATTTAATAAGGTAATACATACTCAAAATTCATCACTTCCTAACTATTATACTACCCACCTTTATGATTTATGCTCTTGAGGTTATTGGCAGCTATTATGTCCATTTGGTAGAAATACTTTATGTTAGTGTGGGGTTGCACGTCTCTTCCCACACTGAAGGGAGCGATGTTATGTTGGTAGCCTCAGATTGGCTATTGCAGGAGTATGTGCACTGTGGAAATCAGCAGACTACAGACGAGGGCCTTTTTTGTCCCAGAGATCCGGTTGTTTAAACGTTTCCCAGAGGACCATGCTCAGAGAGCTAAGATGGGGTCAACCATCAAAGAACATCGAATGCACCCAGAGAACTCCAGCAGTAACCTTTAGAGTGTCGGCCGTCAGCTCAGCTCAGGCTCCTGAAAAGCCAGACCTGAGGCAAGTATCAAATTCTAATGGTTAACTGGGAAGTGCAATCCCAGGGCAGCCAGGATGAGGATAAAGGGAAGGAAAAGAGAGGGATAGAGGCCACTGCAGTGAATTAGCAATTGCTGGCCACAAGGAGGCCCAGCCAGGTGTTTATTTCCAGATGGGGCCCGATAATGTTCCATCAGGGGGAGGAGCAGAGAGGGGAATTGTCTGCCAGCTCCCTCCCATCCTGTCTCCTCTTGCTTAAAAGTTCTACCCGCCTCCCTTTCTGGGTTGTAGCCTCTGAAGAAGCCAGATCGCAGGCCCTCCCTGCATCAGGGCCCTTCAGTTCATCTGAAAGTGATGGAGTCACCAGGGACTCTGGTGGCAGAGGGGCTGGGTCAGACCCTGCACTGGCGCCCATGGCACAAGGGACGGTGGACAGGTGAGTCCGTGACAAACTGCAGGAGCACATGCAATTCATTGCACTTCTTCTCGAACCTTAGGGTGTAGAAGACCCATCTGTGGGAGCTCGTCAAAATGAGATTTTCTGAGCCGCATCTTGAGGTTCTGAGTCTCTGGGACTGAGGTGGGACTCAGGGGTCACCCTTTCTGATGAGCAGCCTGGGAGGAGCTGGTGCAATGGGCCCACAAGCCTCCCTTGGAGAGGCCCTGGTAGGGATGGAAGAGACCTGGCTCTTTGGCAAACATCCTCATCCACCGAGTGGCCTTCCTGTCCCCTGCCTGGTCGTTTATGCTTTCCCAAATGGCCTTCAGACCTCCAGAATGCTGACGCTTTTCTGCTTTTCCCACCAACCCTCATATTCCCTTGAGAGGGTGTTTCCCTCTTTCTCAGCCTCTTTGGTGTGGCACGTGTTCTTCCAACTTCCTGATGACCAAAGGTGAGAGTGAGGAAGATGATGGACCCTGGAGGCTAGCAGACATGGGCTCATGCACTGGCTGAGGGCTGGCGGCCCCGTGCCCCTTCAGATCCTCCGTTTCCTCGTCTGTAAAGTGGAGATGGTTGCTGAGAAGACATGTTAGGTAATCCTCACACTGCAATTTGCACAGTTCTCGACACGTAGGAATGGACAGTGCTTTGGCCATTATTACCGTTTGGGTTGCTATTATAAGGCAGTGGTAAGAGCTCTGAGAAACAAAGATCTGTTTACTGAATGAGGAACCCTGGCATTTTCCTGTGCAGCGTGCTAGACACCCCTTCGAGAAAGCAGAGAAAAAGAACGCCGAGAACTCCCAGCCTTCCCTTGGGCCTCCTTGAGGCTCTGGCGTTACTCAGAGCAGGGCCCTGTCCTGGCAGCTTTCCGACAGGGCCAGCTTCAGCCGTGCCAGTCCATGGGTTCTGGGTAAAACAGCAGCCGGGTTGCAGAGACAATGTGCTGAGGCATCTCTTTGACAAAGGTGCTTTCTGAGCAACAGCTGATTCCAGGCTGTCTGCCTGAGTTCCCCTAAAAGGAGGCATCTGTAATCGGAGTGGTCTAAGGTTCCAAGAACCTCCAGGGGCCTCGCACCCTCCTGCCTTCTCAGGGGTCTCGCTCTCCAGGCCACGGGCTCCCAGGGGCCAGGCTTCCGTGGACTCTGTCCGGCCGACTGCTGGCAAAGTTGGCTTCTCTTACCTTATGGAGAACTGCAAGAGGCCAAAGCTGCCTCAGAGGGGACCCAGTGCTGTTGCCAAAGCAGATTCAGCATGACAGCTGGCACTTTTGAGCACCTCTTATGTGCCAGGTTCTTTATTTTCTCACTTCATTTAATCTTTCGAACTCTGCCAACTTGGGGATAGTAATAGCCTGTTTCACAGATGGGGAAATTGAGGCTCAACGGTCATGCAGATCAGAAATTCAGACCCCTGTTTGCTCATGAAAGTGCAAGGCCCAGTCACTTCTTCCTGATATTGTCTCCAAATCTATCTGATGTGGCCGAATGAAACCTGGAATATTGGCCTTTCAGTGGCACAGGAACCAAAGTTCCCATCTCTCATTGGTCAACAGTTATTAGGCACTGACCGGTCAGCCCTGAAGCTAAGTTCTGTGAACATAACCACAAGGAGAAAAAAAATCTCATGAAAACCCAGTCCAGCAGCAGTGCAGCAGTGGCTCCAGGAGGGAGAAGTAAGTCCAACTGCCTGGCAAGGAAGTCTGCTGTTTGGGAAGCAACATGATAAGGGCTGAATTCCTGTTCCTGAGGAGGTAGAGGCAGAGAGGAGGAGAGATGGTCTAATTGTCAGGGAGTTAAGAAAAGAGTTAGAGAAAAGATCAGCTCTGAAATGAATCTTGAGGAAGAGTAAGGAGTTCACCAGGCAACCAGAGAGGGAGAAGGAGATTCAGACGAGGGAACAGCATGTGCAAAGGCTCAGAAGCATGAGGGAGCTGGACATTTCCCTGGGACAACCAGCATTTCCCTTTGTCCCCAGAGCAGGGAACCTGCAAAGTGGCAGGTGGATGAGGCAGTAGATATCAAGACAGGTAGGTCTCGGGTCTTCACACTCTGGAAAGGAGTTTGCATTTTATCCTGCAAAAGCCATGAATCCTGATGTATCCAAAAAGACAAAAACAAGCCTCAGTTGAAAGAGGAGGCAAGACTGAGCAGGGCAGAACTCAAGCTCTGAGGTGGGTGGAATTTTTCTGTAAAGGGCCAGGTTTGCAGGCCAGCTGGTTTCTGGCACAACTACTCAACTCTGCTGTTGTGGAACAAAAGCAGCCATAGGTGATACGTAAATGAGTGGGCCTGGCATAAATACGTTTTGTTTATGGACACTGAAATTTTAATTTCATTTACTTTTCCTGCCTGCATCATAAAATATCATTCTTTTGGCTTTTTAAATATTTTAAAAGGTAGAAGCCATCCTTAACTTGTGGGATGTATAAAAACAGATGGTGGGATTTAGCTCGTGGACCATGGTTGGCCAACTCCTCTCTGGGTTTCCAGGTGGTCCATGGAAGACGTTTATGGATCCCGCGGGCTACGCCACAAGGACGCACAGCTTCAAGCAGGGAAGTGAGCAATCTGGCCTATGTTTCAAGAGGTCCTGAGAGAGAATGTTCTATCTTCCTCCCCCTTGTAATTGTCAGGACCAATTTGGGAATCTTATAAAAAGGGAAGGGTGCAGTTTGACCCAGGTGTGGCTGCGTCCTTATTACTTCCCGAAGTTATCATAGGACTTGCACTTCTGCGATGAAAACAGAATTCCAGGAAAGTGGAAGACCACGAATGAAAGAATGGTCAGACATGAACCTGCAGTGGAGGAAATGACACATGGCTCCATATGTCGTGTTGGGGACCTCCCTACAGAAAGAATTTTATGTGTGCTTGTAACTGCAGTCAACTAGCAGAGGGAATCTCTTCCTGTAGCCACAGCTTAGATGGCTCAAAGTCCTACTATATCAAAATTGGGCCAGTTTTACCCCAGAGATAACAGGTTGGGAAGCTGGGTGAGAGCAGAGATCCAGACAGAAGGTGTAAGTGGGAGTTGGTTTTAGGCTTTGCATCATGACAAGGCTGTCTGCCAGGGGTGACCTCTGACTTTATTCTGTCTCCTTCTGGTGTGATAATGTTCTGCTAGCTACTGTAGTAGCTGAATGTCCATCCTTGTGCTCACCACTGCCTCAGAGTGACCTTAAAGGTTTTACTGACTGGGATAGTCAGAGAGCTGGGAGAAACCGTTTACCAGATGACCCAGTGTTTAAATGGAAGCAGGAGCCCAATTGGCAGCCTGGTGAGCCAAGAGTTGATACCCATCTCTCTCTCTCTCTCTCTCTTTCTCTCTCTCTCTCTCAATCTCTCTCTCTCTCTCTCTTGCTCCCCCCCCCCCCGCCGCCCCGGCCTCTTTTTCTCTCTCTCTCCCTTTCTCTCATATTTTCCTCTTATCTTTTTCTGGGAGGGGTAATTTTCAACCCATTCCATGTTTTTTCCTAACCCCTAACCCTGCATTTCATTATTATCTCTTTTCTCCCTTTTCTCTTTTGGTCAAAATACTAAAGTTAATTTGACAAATGCACCCTATCCAACAAGCCAGCATGCTTATTAAACATAAGGCAGGGTACTGGGCTCTGAAGATATAGTGGAGAACAAGAAATTCATAGTTTCTGACCTCCCTGAGTTGCAGGGTTTGGGGGAGTAGATGTGCTCCTGTGAGGAGAGCTGAGTGCGGCTGGCGTGGCGAGTGGTAGGGGAGTGCTGGGGCCCAGATGGACGAAAGCTTCCTTAGCCTTGATTTATGTGGCTTCCAATATTGGGTATATCATGCATTTGCTGGGACTCAACTAATTGCAATTTACACTCTTGAAATGGAACCATTTACGGGTCTGCTTTCCATTTGCTTTTAGGGGACCTCCTTGATTTATGGAATTATCAATTTATGATGTGTCATTCGGAAGTGGCATTTCATTCATAGATTTTGGTGTATCGGGAGTTATGGCCTTTAACTCTCCATGTTAGTGGAAGTCAGGACTGCTCAAAAGCAGTGGCTCTGTCTTCCCTTTCCTGCCAAGGCTTTGGCCGCAGAGTTCTTTCAGATGTAAGGCTTTGGACAGACAAAATGGAACCAGAGAGGATCATTTTCAGAAGAGCATCTGCCTGAAAGGAAAAGCTCTACACTGGGGATGTGGCCTATGTAACTGAACTTGGGCTTTGCTGGTCAAGCCTAGGGCAAGGTAGAGAATCAATTAAGTTCAGTCCTTGCTAAAAGTACAGAAGTTCTTCACCTTGAATCTGACATTAATGACCTACGCTGGGTGAGTACTTTAGCCTTCCATCATGTTTTGGGGTACAGTAGCTCATGGGCCTCTTACAGTGTGGAAGGCTGAATGGACTGAGGAGAGGGTAGGTTCTAGCTGTGCTGGTTCTATGTGACTTTGCTTCAGTTTATCCAGTTGAAAATGGGGGTTTTTCTAACCCTCAAGGGGTTTATAGATGAAGAAACTGGGCTCAAAGACTGTTTGCATGTAGATGTGTAGGGAAGGGAGAAGAATGGTTTCTTTCCTAAAAATACATATACATGCTCATGTAAAAGTTGAATTAAATCACCACAAACCCTGCAGATGCTAACCAGTAACTGGTTAGTGAACATCCTTCTATGCACAGAGGCTTAAGACCCGTGGCAGGTGTCATCTCCCACCCTGGGCCCTAGACCTTCCCACTCTGCTGTGGCCGAGCTTCTGGCAGGGGTGCCCCGCCCTGAGCCCCGAGCATCCCGGGGTCCTGCTGTGCTGTCTCTTCTTGAGTCTAGAAAGCGGGATGTCAAGGCATTGCCTTCGGGAAAGTCTATAGGAGGAAGAGCTAAAGGAGAGAGAAGGAACAGAGCACCATGTATCCATGAAGACAATGTTTTCTAGAATGATACAAGGGCCTCCGTCTTCCAGGCCATCCATGTAGCTACAGACTAATTAATAGCCTTCCTTGTGGAAGGGTTTTGTAATGCACCTATAAATCCAGAGATTGGAGACTAATCAACCACCGTACTCCCCTAGCAAGCTGGTTGGTTTTACCTTGTTTTAAGATAAACTGCTTTTCTCTCTGAATCTGAAGTATGAGTAATTCATTACACAACTGGACTTTATAGTTTGTTTATGCTGATTCCTATTACTGAATAAATGACTACCTGGAGTTTAAAAAAAAAACTAATGAAAAAGCAGACATCAATCAAGAACATTTATGAATAAAGACTTTAAACATCCATACTTAGAAATATATGTGATATTTGGAAATAGATCTGAAAAGACTTATGTAATGTGTTTTAATCAAATCTTGAAGGGAAATTGGCCAATAAATCAAATCTTGAAAAGAAATTGACCAATAAATCAAATTTGGAAAGAAAGTGACAGACAAATCAAGTCTAAAAAAGAAAACAACCACTCTATCAAATCCATGATATGTTTATTAAAGTGACTGATCTCAGTTTTACATGAACCTGTTTCTTTGCTGAGTCCATGTACTAGAAATGTATTTAGGAAACAAAATGCTTATGCTATATATAATATTGTATATGTGGGGGGGGTTGTGGGTTACGCATACACACAAACAAATATAATCTGAAAATCAAAACACTATGTCTGGACCAGAGTAGAGGAAAGACAGTATCATTCATATCAGCCTCTCTTTTATGGATTTATGCTATATGGGTACCTTAAATATAAAGCATTCATGTAAAATTGGTTTTTAGGACATTAACAACTGCACTCCTTTGAGTGGGAGCCATGGTATATCTGATGAATCTTAAAGAACCTTTCACCATGAATCAGGTTACCTCAACTCAAGACAGAGTTATTTTTTGCATCTTGACAGTATATAGGATATGATAATTAATTTACTTTAAAATGAATTTAATTTTTAGACATTTCCATAAAGAAAGTATTTCTAAGTGTATTTTTTAAGATCAAGTCTAATCTATTTCTATATATTTATATGTATAATTGTAGATTGTATTTAAGTAAGAGCTTGGATGATTACAGGGACTTAGAGCACAGGTTAGGCATTTAATGAACCTTTAAGGATTTAACGATTGTGTGTGTGGAGGTCTGTAGGGTGTGTCTGTTTGTGTGTGTGTGTATGTTTGAGAGTGTGGGATGCTTTTGAGTTACCAGTTCCAACTCTTCACTATATGCCTTCCCCCACTGTACTAGAAACACCTTATTTCAGAAAGTTCCCCTAGACATTTTAAAAGAAGAAAAAAGAAAATCACTTCAAACTGGTTCTCATGTCCTGTCACCCACGAGCCACATGTCCTGCAATTCTCAATGTAAACATGAATTGTGTGACCCAATATCAGACAGAAAATTATGTTCACTCAATCTAGACTCCTTAATTAGTTTCTAGTTCATAAATATCTCCTGCGAGTCCATTCCTCCCTTTACTTTTCAATAATAATATTAATAACGGGGCAGTTGCTGGGTTAAGCTCTGTATGTGTCTTTTCTCTGTTAGTCCACAGATTTGCACACGAGGCAGGCACTCTGATTTCCCTCATTTTACAGAGGAGAAAACCGAGGCAGAGAGAGAAAGTAAACACACACACACACCTTGAGGAGCACCACATTGTCACATCCAGGAGATGGGACACCTACATGCAGGAGCATTACTTAATTCCGGTGCTTTCCTCTCTGGTCCACAGGAGGTCATGGAAAAGTGGGAGACGGGAATTATGAAAAGGTGAGAGGGGCTGCCATTTTGAGAGCATCCCAGGTCCCTGCTGTGTGCACGATGTGTCACACATAAGCCCCTTCTGTACCCCATTCTTGTAATCTTAGCATCAAGCATTCCACATAGACACTATTCCTGAAAGGGAGAATTGCAGAAGGTGATTTCACGGGGCCATTTCACTTGAACATCGTACATAGAACTGGAATCAGACCCCAGTTCTCTCCAGTTCCAAATCCCATTCTTCTCCCACTCTTGCCTGTCCCCAAGGTACTGGGCAATAATATTAGACACAGAAAGTGTGGGGAGAGGCCACCTCCTCTCTAGTCCTTCCAAAGCCTAGTGAGAATGTTTCCATTGCTGTCATTGCTGTTTATAAGGTTATCGCCCAAATACCTTTGGTGAAATGCAAAATCCACAATGGCATGGTTCTGCTTAAAAAAACAAACAAAAACCTCAGCATCTGTACAAATTTTTATTGCTGACATGGCTGTGAGAGAACGATGGAGAGAGGGAAAATCACACAACTGCATCTGATATGCAGATATGCCATTCTAAGAAGGGCTCCACCAATTCACGATATGAAGGCCACGCAAAGCCTGTGTTATGTGGAAACCAACCACGCTGAAAAATCCACTCTTGAAGTCTAACATGATCTGCTTGCCATGGTCACTGAATATTAAACTAAGGCCAGGACAGTGCTGCTAACTGCTCTGGAATTGAGGTGTGAGTCCCAAAGGGGAAGGAAATTAATCCCTCCCAACCCAGGAACCCAGTTGACCCCTCCAAAGCCAAAGCTCTAAAAGCCCAGGCTTGCAAGTTCACCCAGGCCAGGCGTGGCTTAGCCAAGTCATCAGATCTGGCCCTCTGTGTGCGCAGTGTGGAGAGTTGGGGCTAGAGGGGAAGGAAGAGAAGTTCCCTCTTTCTCTCGCTGCTTCCTTTTGGTATCCAGGGGCCTCGGAGAGCTCTGGGGTGGGTGGGGTGATGTGATTTGGAACCCGGCCATTGGCCTCCTCCCTGGGGCCACTGACCTGTGTTACTTGGGAGATACCAGCCTGGAAGTTGGCCTTCATTATATCTAATCCAACAGGCACTTACTCATCACGTGGCCTGGTCCAAAAATACCTCGTACAATGGGGCCTTGGGGACCCCAGGCCCGGGTTGCCTAAGGCCCCAGCAGGCTCAGGAATGTGCTTTCCTGTTTGCCATCCTGCCTGACAGCATCACGGAGCTCGCGTGGCCTTTCCACTTCCTCTTTGCACTCAGGTTCCTATTTGTTTCCCTCTTGGGCCGTGCTCCTTCAGGAGCCCATCGCCCCACGGAGAATGGTTAATTGGCCGCATGATTTCTTCTAAGTGGGTGGAGGGAAATTGTCACCAAAAGACTGTGGCCCTGAGAGGTCAGGAGAACTGGGACCAAGCAGCTCAGCTTCTTATTCCAAAACCTGTCTCATGCTACGAAAAAGCTGAAATAATCCAGAGCCTGACCCTCTTGTCCAGCATGTCACATGCTCACAGCTTAGCTGACGGCAAGAGCCCGGGCAGAACCCAGTTCGAATCAGGGCCCCACCCTCCACCAGCTGTGTGGACACGGTACGTTACCTCGTCCCGCCAAGCCTCAGTTTCCTCATCCTTAAAAGGACGACATGTCCTCCTGGCAACATTTTTATTTTTGGAATAATGTACTTAGAGTCTCTACCAGGTCCTGACACAGACTCCCTCACCCTTCAGCGTTATTGCTTCCCTCAGCCTGATTCTTGGTTGTTGGAGCCAATCGGTTCTGAAGCAGCGGTGCACGCAGGCTGGACGGCCTGGCGGTGATGAGGGAAACTTTGGAGGTGAGGAGAGAGATTATTCAAATGCAGATCATTTCTCCTAATTCTGGAATATGTGGTTGCTGTAACTACAAGCTGACTCCATGGAGTCACCCAAGTGGTAGTCGTAGCAGCAATTGTGGTTGTCGTAGCAGTAGTCGTAGTAGAAGGAGGCAGCAATGGTGGCAGTGGTGGTGGTAACAATTGTAGTAATAGTGGTAGTAGTGGTGGTGGCGGTAGGAGTAATAGTAGCAATAATAGCAGTAGTGGTGGAGGTATAGCAGCAACAGTAGCAATAGCAGCAATAGTAGTAACAGTAGTAACAGTAGTGATAGTAGTAACAGTAGTAACAGTAGTGACAGTAGTGATAGTAGTAACAGTAGTAACAGTAGTAACAGCAGTGACAGTAGTAATGACAGTACCAGCTGCAGCAGTGATTCTGATGGTGGTGATGGTAGAAGGAGCAGCAGCTATAGCTGTGTAGCAGGGACCAGCCTCGATTAGGCCCTGGGGCAGACCCCGTTAAGCTCTTTCATGGACTAGCTCCTTCAATTCTCCTGACCCTCCCGAGGTAGGTGCTACAGAAGAGGGTACATCCCAAAGCCCACATCCGAGTGGAGAAGTGCTGATTCCCACAGCCAGTGCTGTGGAAAG
>PVKY010003772.1:0-20770 GCA_004027775.1 Bradypus variegatus
GGGGATTGGGGGGGCGCCTGGAGGTGAAGCCGCGGGGTTAGGGGGGGCACCCAGAGAAGACTCGGGGTTGTGAGGGTTGGGGGACGCCCAGAGGTGAAGCCCTGGGTTGTGGGTGCACCTGGGAGCTCCGATGCAGCAGAGGTTGTGATAGCTGAAGCCCCTAACCCTGGGGGCCCTGGGGAGTCGCTGCTGAGGCGGACCTGGGAGTGTGGCTGCCGATGTTGGGTGGGGTGCCAGGGGGTCCTAACCGCAGTTGGAGGTGGTCACTGAGCTCGGGCAGCTTTGGGGGTCCCCCAGCTGGGGTGACCTCACCACGGCTGACGGCATGGAGCTCCATGAACAGCTGGAGAAGGACCTGCCCCAGCCGGGGTCCTTGTGCGTCTCCTTTGGACCAGAACCGAGGGCCTAAGACTGGTCCGGCACCCGCCTGGCTCCCTCTTCCCTGGATCAGCTTCCTTTGGGGGGCCTCAGGGATGGCCCACCCTGCCTGGCCCACTGGGCCCCTCCCGACGTCCTGGTTAGGGTAAAGGTTCTTGTGTGGGCTGGGGGTCGCCATTGCTGAGGGCACTGGGGGTGCACCTGCCCTCACATGAGTCCTTTGCCAAGAAGGGGACCCCTCGAGTGTGCGCCTGCAGCGCTCTGATTCTCTCTGATTGGGGGTCACCTGTTTCGCAGACCCTGAGGGGAAGGGGTGTTGGGAGTCACCTCCTCCAGGCAGCTCAACGAGGGGCCCGTTACGGGCTCCGGGAGGCGGGGCTGTGTGTGTTTTCCCAAGCCTGGTAGGCGTTTTCCTTCCCTTATCCAGACCCCCTTTAGCTGTTTGGTTTTGGATTAAAGATTCGTGGTGTCTGGCGTGGTGGGGACAACGGGCAGAGCCAGAGGGCTGAGGCTCCTGATTTGGAGGGGCAGGAGCTGCGGGCCCTGAGCCCCCCATGAGCCGTGTTGGTCCGCCTCTGTCCCCCCCCTCCGCAGATGGCCTCTTAGGGGCCCTGCTGGCTGGGGCCCAGCCGGGCAGCTGCTTGCCCCAGATAGGAGTTAACAGGCCAGGTGAGCACGGCAGATGTGTGGGGGCCTCCGTGGGTGTAGTCAGCGGCTTATCTGGTCCCAGGCCTGGCTTGGGCCTCCCTAGCCCCCCTTCTGGCTGGCGCAGGTCCCGGGTGTGCTCCTTGCAGCACTGGGGGGGCTGCCCAAGCCCCTGCTCACATGCCGGGCCCCTCTCCAGGGCGGGTGTCCGGGCAGCTGTGCACCCCGGTGGGAATCTGCCTTTCCAGGGCCCCGGCTGCACCCATGTCCCCTGAAGGCGTTGGGGACCTTGCTGGCTCTCCCCAGCAGCCTGGCGTCCCGTGTCCCACCCGGCAGGAGCCTTTGCCGTTGGCCGCCCTCCCGACCCGTGGAAGGAGATGGAGGGGGGCCCGGAAGCTTCCCCGCTGTGCTCCCCCCTGGGCTTGTTTCCCACGGAGGCCCTGCCTGGCTCCGGGCTGGGGAGCGGGAGCGGCTGTTTTTAGATGAAGGTGACTTTGCTTGGGAACGTGGGTTCCAGGTCACGTGGCTGGAGCCGACCGCCGGCTCCTGAGGCTCCCTCCCCTCCCGCTGCTCCCGGCCCCTGGGTGGAGCCTCCGGGCTGGGCCTCCCGCTCTCCCTCGCCCCCTGCGGGAGCCTCGTGGGAACGCACAGGATGATCCCTGGGAGACCTTGATGCGAGACCCACTGTCGTCCCTTGGGAGCGACTTGCCCGTGGAGAATGTGTGACTTGGAGACCCGGGGCCCCCCGGAGTCCCAGGACTGTGGCTTCACCCGAGCCTGGAGCTGCGGAGGGGGGAAGAGGCTCCGCCGCTCGCGGCCCCCGCCTCCCTCCTGCCCTGACTCAGCGCGGACGCCGCACGTAGCAGCAGTTCTGTAATCGCCAGGAAGCCGTGATTCCTCCCGAGAATTGAGGTCACTGGGGGCGGGCCTCGTCCGGAGCAGGCTCCTGGCCCTGGGGTGAGGCTCATGTGGGCGCGCACGTGTGCACTGTCGCCCCACCTGGTGAGGCGTTTTCGGGGTGCTAAAAGTGTCTCCTGGTTGGTGGAAGGACGTGCCTGTCCCCGCCCTCCCCTGCCGGGGCTGGGGGCAGCCATACCGTGAAGGACCTCTTGGGAAGTGGCCCTCAGCCGGGGTGTGTGGCTTTTTGCTTCTTCCCTTGCGAGTGTGGAGTTTGAGACCCCCTGTCCTCCTTTAAAGGGAGGAGCAGCGGTGGTCCGAGGTAGGAGGTGGCCAGGCCCTGTCCAGGGGGCTGGGGTTGGTCCTGGGACCCCCAGTGACATTCCCTGGGTAAAGGTTTCGTGCTCCTTAGGTTTCATGGTTTGGAACGTGGCCTTTGTTTTCCCAGCAGTCGGCTGGCCCTGGCCCTGCGTGGGGTCGTGTGCCAGCCTGCAGCCCCCTGCGGGCGCGGGAAGGGCCTTTTCCGTTGGAGCAGGGAGCCGGGAGGCTGGGGCGAGCCCGGGGCAGGTGTCCGGTGAGGAAACGGCCCTCCGTGGCACAGCCTGCTCTGGAATGGGTACTCCGCTCGGGCTCCTGGCGCTCCCACGGCAAGGACGTGCCGGGACCGTCTCTCATGTGGATGGTTCCGGTGAGCTCTTACGTTCTGCTGCTCTCGCCTGCCTCTGCCTCGGGCTCTTCCCTGTGAGCTGGAAGGGGAAGAGGCTCCCTGCAGGCAGCCCCGGGTGCCCTCTGTGAGTGTCCCGTGGGCAGGCCCTTCTGGAAGGGTCTCGGCTAGCAGAGGTGCTCGCCGCCTGCCCACTGGCTTTGCAGAGGCTGCAGCCTGAGGAGACTCCATGCCTGGGCCCCCGGTGGTGCCAGGGGCCCTCCATCCTGCTCCCCCGAGCGGCTTGGTGCCACTGACCAGCCCGGGCTGCGGAGCGGGGGATGACGCAGCCCCCAGACCCTGTGCTCACCGCATGTCGCCTGCCCGGCTCCCACCCACCTGTGTGCTCCAGCAGGTTGCAGTGTCTGTCAGTCTGTCAGGCAGTCCCTGGGGAGGTCACCAAGTGTCACCCTCAGGCCTGAGAAGGCTCAGGGCAGATCTTCCTTCTCAGTTTTTGGTTCTGAGAGGTTGCTCAGCTTGGGGTTGGCTGGGGGAGCCCTGGCTGTTCCCCACGAGGCTGGGAGCCCCCCCTCAACCTGTGTGGACGTGGGACTGGAACTCAGAATCAGGGCACGTGTGAGTGGGCAGAAGCCACTTGGGTGGCTGGAGGGGGCACCTCGGATAAGGCGTTCTGATGGGGGGTGGCAGGGGCCCTGCGTGGGGTTTTTTTGGGTGGACAGTGGGCCCTTGTTCCAGGGCTCGGCGGGGAGGGTGGTTGCTTGGCACCTTCCTAGGGAGATGCTGGACGGGGCCGTGTGCCCCCTTTCAGCCCGGGGTCCCTGTTCATGAGGAGGGTGGTGGGGGCCACTGGGGTGCTGCGGCACCAGGGCAAGCCGGGCGCTCCTCCCGGTCTCCACCCTGCTCACCGCTCACGGCCTGCGGTGTCCGCAGGGGGTAGCATCACCACGTCCGTCTACAATGTGGACAGCAAGACTCGCCTCAGTTGCAGCCTGAACCACAGCACCAGCGCCGTGGAGGGCCACCGCTGGCTGCGGGGCAGTCGGGTGGTTCAGGAGGACGCGCTGCCCGGTCTGCAGACGGAGTACGAGTATGTGGGGCGGGGGCGGGGGTGGGGGTAGAGGCAGGGGTCCCACCCCGTTCCCCCGGCCGCAGGCCCCCACCGCCCCTGCCCTCTGCTGCAGGGTGGACCTGGAGGACAGGGCCGGGCTCTACATCTGCATCTTCCTCCCGGAGCTGCTGGGCCAGGCCAAGATCTCGGTCAGCGGTGAGTCCTCAGGGCGGGGGCCGGGGGCTCTGCAGGGCCTCGGGGGGCAGGCTGGACACAGGGCCCGTGGGTGTCCTACCAGGCGTCCCCAGGGTGACGGCCGTGAAGAAGTCGGAGCACGCCACCGAGGGCGAGGCCGTGGTCCTCAAGTGCCGGGCAGAGGCCGTGCCCCCCGTCACCGAGTGGGTCTGGTTCAAGCTGAGCGACTCCGAGAAGCAGGTGGGCCACAGCTGCCCAAGGGGGTCCTGGGGGTCCCCGCCATGGCCCCGCTCGGCTCAGCCCCCGCTCCCCTCCCAGGTCTTCGTCAACGGCTCTAAGGGCCGGTTCTTCGTGTCGTCCTCGGAAGCACACTCGGAGCTGCACATCCACCAGCTCGACATGGAGACGGACCCTGGCGAGTACGTGTGCAACGGCACCAGCACGGCGGGCGCCGCCTCCGCCAGCATCACGCTGCGGGTACGCAGCCGCCTGGCTGCCCTCTGGCCCTTCCTGGGCATCGTGGCCGAGGTGCTCGTGCTCGTCACCATCATCTTCATCTACGAGAAGCGCCGGAAGCCCGATGAGGTCCTGGATGGTGAGGCTGCTGGGGCCCCGGGCGGCGGTGGCGGCGGGCGGCTGTGCCTCTCTGCCCAAGGCCCCCCTGACCACGTCTCTCCCCCCCATGCCGGCCGCCCCCCTGCAGACGACGACCCGGGCTCCGCCCCGCTGTAAGTGCCAGCCTGGCCGGGTGGGGGGCAGTGGGGCAGCGGGGGCTGGGGACGGGGTGGCCCTGCGCCCGGGCTGCCGCATCCCCTGAGGACCCCCCGCCCCCCAGGAAGAGCAGTGAGCAGCACGGGAACGACAAGAGCCAGCACGTGCGGCAGAGGAACAGCAGCTGAGCGGTGAGGCCGCCCGGGCCAAGCCTCGCGGGAGCGGGGCGGGGGGTTGCCGTCTGAGGCTGCACCCCTCGCCCCCGGGCGGCCCCCGAGTCCGGTCCGGTGCGTGTCGCCTCCAGCCCGAGTCCTCACTGAGCACAGAGCCCCCCACCCAGCTTGCCCCCACGGAAAACCCACCGGCAGGAGCAGCCGAGCGTCGATGGAAGTCACATCTTCTCTTCTCCTTTTTAAGCTAAATCAGGGTTTCCTACCTGTAGATTTCTGTTTCCTGGGGTTTGTTTCCCTTTTTAAACGTCTCATTTCAGTCGCCGGTTGAGGGGCTGTTGCCTGGGGCCTGCGCTGCCCTCCTGGCTGCAGATGCCCACCCGGGGGTCCCTGCTGCCTCCCTGGAACCCCGAGCCCCCGCCGTGCCGCACGCAGCCCCCTCCGCAGAGCCTGGGCCGTCAGCATCACGGGTGGAGGTGCCGCGGGGGGCTGAGCCCGGGGTTTCCTGTCTCGACATCGGGGCTCCCGGGTCCCCTCCCTGCTCCTCACCCTTCAACAATAAAGACTGACTCCAGCTTCCTGTCTGTCCGTCTGTCTGTGCCCAGCCGGGGCTCCAGGCCGTGCTGGAGACTGAGCGGACATGTGACAAGGTGGAGGGGGACGCGGTGGGGGGAGGGCAGCCCCTCTGCCCCAGGCCAGGTCTGTGAACCCCGGGGGGCTTGGGCTGACCCCCCTCCAGGGCCCTCCCATTTTCCCACAAGAAGCCGGAAACCAGGCTTCCGAAATGTGCGCTTTACACCAGAAAAACTTGAGCCTTTGAGGCCACGCTCGGCCCAGGGCCGCCAGTCCTCAAGGTGCCAGCCATGTGGCCCCTATACCCACTTCCTGCTGCACCCTGCCCACAGGCAGCCCCACCTGAGGCCCTGGAGCACCCCAAATCCAGAGCCTGCAGACCTCCCCAGGCCCAGAAGCCTCGGAGTGCTCCCCGCCCTACCCTCTGCCCCCATGATGGCAGCCAGCAGCCCCCAGCCACCTCGCACACCCCATTGGAGCCCTGCACACCCTGACTGGGATGGCTCAGGGCTTGTGGCCCTGGGGAACCCCCAGCCGCAGGGGAGGGGCGCTTGCGGGCAGGGGCTGCCTCAGGGCTGTGTCCCGGGGACCCAGACCCCAGAGCCCCTCCTGTCTGCACAAGGAAGGCGCGTCTGAGGGGTAGTGGGTGCCGAGCCGGGCCTCGGCTGTCCGCCCGAGGGCCTACTGGGTGCCCGCGGTGTGGGGCTGAGGGGTCACTGCCGAGCGCAGCCCTGCGGTAAGTGTCTGGAGACGGTGTGCTAAAGCCTGCCCCGGTTTCCCCAGAGGCGGCCTGCCAATCCTCCCATATTGCATCTGGGCCAAGTGCCCTGAGCCTTCAGGAGCCGCCTGCAGGGCTCCCCTGGGAACTATGGGGGTCTCGGGAGGGGGTGGAGGAGGCAGAGGCTGGGGGGCTGTACCCCCTTCCCTTGATTGACAATAAGCCAACTCCTAACTGCCCCCCAAACCCATACCCCCACTCTGGGCAGCACGTCCCAGAAGGGGGAGCAGAGCAGGGGACACCCCAAGGGCCCACCGTGGTTGGCAGTAAGAGTGGGTTTGGGGGTCACCTGGCAGCGGAGTAAAAAACCCAGAGGTCGGGAGGGTGATCAGATTTTGGCTGCTCGCCCCATCTTCTGCCAGGGGTCCCTGGGGGAAGTGACCGCCGCAGACCTCTCAATGTAGACACCCTGGGGAGACAGGCCTGGATGGGCCCAGTGTCCCCCACCCCCAGGGCTGGACGGCCCGCACTCGGGGGGGCTCTGAGACCCGGTGCCGGCCCCCCTCTAAGCCTCAGTTCCTGCAGCAGAGGGGCTGGGGCGGACCTGCGCCCACCCTCAAGCTTTCAGGCCCCTCCCGGGCCCTGCCCCTTCCTCACTTTGTCTTCCTAGTCGTTATGTTTTGTCTGGAGGGCCCCCAAATCGCATAAACTCGGGGGGCCTCCACCCAGGCCTGCCTCCAGCTGAGCAGGGAATATGGGACCCCAGCTCGCAGCTCACGAGTGCTGCCGAGGGGGGCTGCGGAGGCCCCGGGGCACCTGGAGGGAGGGGAGGGCTCTCCCGGGGGGGGGCGGAGGTGCAAGGCCCTGAAGCTGGAGACCCAGCAAGGGGGCCCTGAGGCTGGGGAGTGTCGGGGTGGGGGTGGGCACGGGCTATGGTGGGGTGCAGGGCGACGGGGAGCCATGAGGGCTCAGAGGCAAGAGGCAGATGTGACTTGACTATCTCCCACTCCTCAAGTCTCGTCTCCTGCTACTGGCGGGAGCCACCGCGCGCTGCCCCAGGGCCTTCGCACGAGCTGAGCCAGCCGCGAGGACGCTCCAGCCACAGGGTCCACTGGCCCTGTCCCCCCCTCGGGTGTCCACTCAGACATCACCTCCTCCATGAGGCCCTCGCACCTTCCACCTTCTCACAGCTACTCCCCAGAGCTGTGTCCACCGGGCATCGCCTGTGCCCTCTGCTCGGCCACCCGCTCTGTTGGTTCCTGCGTCCCCAGGACCTACACCAGCTGCGTGGCCACCGCCCTTGAGCTCACGCGTCAACCCCAGGAGCACGGGCAGGTCGGGCCGAGCACGGTGACGGGGGCCTGGCGGGGGCCTGGCGAGGCCCAGGCGAAGGGTTGGTCCGGGAGCGTTGGGGGGAGCTGCCCTTTGGGCCCCTCTGCTCCGCTCCCAGCCACGAGCCCCGGGGCCCTGGCAGCCTGCCCAGCCAGACATCTTCCCAGGGTGAGCATAAGAGACCCCCCTCCAGCTGGAACACACATCTGGCCCTGGGGCGGCCGCAGCCTGGCACTGCCAACTCTGCCGTCGCCCAGCCCCTCTCGGGGCAGGCAGCTGCTCTGGCCGCGGGCACGGCAGAGGTGACCACCTGGGGGGCTGGACCGGCCTGGGCTGACCTCAGTGCTGGGGGATGGGGCGTGCTGGGGCCACGTACAAATGAGTACATGCACTAGAGCAGGGCTGGCCATCGTCCATCCGTCCATCTGTGCATCTGTGTGCTGAGAGCCTGCTGCATGCAGGGACCAGTCAAATCTCCACCCTTATGACAGACATCCTAGTGGGGGAGGGCAGCCAAAGAGCGTGTCCTCGGTGACATCTGGCCAAAAGTTCCAGGAAGATTGGAGGGTCCCGTGAGGGCCCCAGGATGTCCTCCCACCACACCTCTCTCTCTCTTTCCTTCACATGTCCTCACCTGCCTCCTTCCCTCTGGTTGAACTGGGCTGGGGCTGGGGGCTAGGGGCAGAGTCCTGACCTAGGTTCCCTCTCAGCCCAGCTGTCCCCCCACGCCACCCAACACCAAGCACCCCTCCCAGCCCCAGAAAAGAGCCCAGGGTGTCTTCCTGCAGCCGAGGGCCTGGAGAACCTGAACTCCAGGGGGTGGAGAAACAACGGCCTCCCCTGGGTTCCCCAGCGGGTACCATGGAGAACAGGCGCAGGGCCCCAGGCTCCGCTGTGACCACAACCTCCCCACTCTAAAACCCACCAGCCCAGAGGAGACCCCAGACCCCTGCTGTGCTTCAGTGTGCTGTCTGCGGGGTGGGGTCCTCTTGCAGGTCTCTGGGCCTCAGTGCCCTCAAATGTGGCCGGGGAGAAGGGGGCTGCGGCCATGGAACCCGGGTCTCCCAGGGGTCACCCTGAACCTGTCCTTTCTGTGCTGCACATTCCCAAGGCCTGTGTCCAGGGCAGGCACAGTGACCAAGCAAGGAGCTTGTGGCTTGGTAAAAAAAGAAAAAACAAAACCAAAGAAAACCCTTTTATTTTGGAAATCTTTCGAATCTATGGGAAAGGAAGAGGCTGGCACGACAAGCCGCCCCACGGCGCCCAGCCCCGGTGCCAACTGCTCCCGTCCCGCAGCGCCGGGCCGAGCTGAAAACCGAGGCGCTGCGGGGAGGGTGGAGAGGGCGACGCAGGCCCCTCACCAAGGTCGCGCGCGCAGGAGCCCCGGCGGGCGGCGGGCCTCGGTGACCTTGGGCACATCCTTCAGCCCCGTGGGCCTCAGTTTCCTCCCTTGGGGCGAGACCCGCGCACCTCTCCCACGCTGCGGGCCGCGCGACCTTGCGCCGCCCCCGCGGCCTCAGTTTCCCGGGGCGGGGCGAGTGCGCGGGGAGGGGGCGCGCGCGGAGGCGGGACTCCCGCGCTCCCCTCCCCCGCGCCCCGGCTCCGCCCCCCGCAGCTCCGCCCCGACCCGCCCCTGCCTACCCCCCTCCTCGGGCTCGGGGCGGCGGCGGCGGCGGCGGCGGCTCCGCTCCGCACTGCCCGGCGCCGCCTCGCCATGGACGCGCGCGGGGGCGGCGGGCGGCTCGGGGAGAGCCCGGCCGCGACCCCCGCGCCGGGGCCGCCGCCGCCGCCCGCGCCCCCCCAGCCTCAGCCGCCACCGCCGCCGCCGCCCGCGCCCCCGCCGGGCCCCGGCTCCGCAGCCGCCCCGCCGCCCGCTCGCGCCGAGGCGGCGCCTCCCGAGGCGGCGGACGAGGGCGGCCCGCGGGCCCGGCTCCGCAGCCGCGAGAGCTCGGGCGGCCGCCCGGGCACCCCGGGCACGGCCAAGGGCAGCCCGAACGGCGAGTGCGGCCGCGGCGAGCCGCAGTGCAGCCCCGAGGGCCCGGCGCGGGGCCCCAAGGTGTCGTTCTCGTGCGGCGGGGCGGCGGCGGGCCCGGGGCCGGCGGACGAGGCGGGCAGCGAGGAGGCGGGCCCGGCGGGGGAGCCGAGTGGCAGCCAGGCCAGCTTCCTGCAGCGGCAGTTCGGCGCGCTCCTGCAGCCCGGCGTCAACAAGTTCTCGCTGCGGATGTTCGGCAGCCAGAAGGCCGTGGAGCGCGAGCAAGAGCGCGTCAAGTCGGCAGGGGCCTGGATCATCCACCCGTACAGCGACTTCAGGTAACGCGGGCCGTCCTTGGGGCGCGCGCCCCAGGTCACCTCGGGCCCCGCGCTGACCTCGGGCGCGCCCCGGCCCCGCCCCGAGAGCCCCGGGCGCGCGAGGCTCCGCCCCGGGTCGGGCGCGCGTGTCGCCCCCTCCCACGGGCCCCGACGCCCCCCGAGCCCGGCGGGGCGGTGCGGGGTTGGGGGGCGCGCGGCAGGGAGGGCGAAAGAGGGGAATGTGGGCGCCGGGAGAGGCGGGAAGGGCGCCCCGGAAGGACGCGGCCGGCGCGGGAGGGGTTAAGTGGCCCGGCCGCGTCCGCGGGATGCGCTCCTGCGCCCGGCGCCGCGGGGAAGGAGTCCCGGGGTCGCGGGCGGGGAAGGGGCGCCTGTGTCGGTGGTTGAGCGGCCGGGCACGGACTGAGTCGGGACGCGCGCGGAGAGGCGTGGAGCGAGGCCCGGCGCGGCCACATCTGCGGACGTTCAGGCTCCTTCCCGGCCCGGGTGAGCGGCCGGCGGGCGCGAAGGGCGCGCCTCACTGTGGGCCGCGGGTGTGCGTGGGTGCGCGCGTGTGCCCGGCTGCCCAGGTAGGTCCCGCGTGTGTCACGAGAGGGTGGGGTGGGGGTGATGGCGGCGGCGGGCCGCAGGCGTGAGCTGGTTGTGTAGTGCGTGTGTCGGGGGATTGTGTATCTGAAGTGTGTGTATGTGTCCCGGGGTTGTTCACCTCGTGGGAAGTGAGTGTGAGCCCAGTGCTGGCCTCACGTGTGTGACCGTGAGAGCTGTGTGATGGGGCGTGCCAGCGGCTGCGGTGGGTGTACGTGAGTGCGGTTGTGTGTCCACGCGTGGGGTTGTCAGTCGGGAGTGTCCGCAACCCGCGACGGCCGCCGCGTTTCAGCACCGCGGACAGCGCCCGGGCCGGCTCCTACTGGCCCGTGGGATCCTGCCTGAGGTCCCCAAAATGGGGTCCCCACTTGCTCCTGAGTCGCCCAGAGCTGGGCCAGGGGAGCTGTGGGACCCTCCCTTCCCCTGGCCTTACTGCATCCCCAGCGTGTGGCAATTGGGGAAACTGAGGCTCCAGGCACTTGGCAAGTCAGGTCCAGAGCCCAGAAGAAAGCTGGGGAGCCTGACTCCCCACTCTTAGGTCTTCTCTAAGAGAAAAGCCCTAACCAGCAGGAGGCCAGGGGAATTGGGAAGGTCCGGAGGGGCCCAGGGGTGCCCTTGGATAAGGCCCAGCCTGGGCCGGGGAGAAGTCAGTCAGCAACCGGGTTTGTGAAACGAGGCCGTGAGGAAAGGTGGGTGACTTCCCAGGGCACCCAGCACACATGCCCCCACCAGCGCTGCTGGGTGAGGAGAGAAGGCCAGGGGTAGGGGCGGTGAGCTTTCTGTGCAGGTGCTCCCCCGGTGCAGGTGCTCCTCCTGGTACAATTGCTCCCCTTACTGTGGGTGCTCCCCCCGATGCGGGTGCTCCCCTGGTGCTCCCCTGGTGCAGGTGCCCTCTCGGTACGGGTGTTCCCCCTTTCGTGGATGCTCCCCCGGTGCGGGTGCTCCTCCCCATACTGTTGCTCCCCCTGTTGTGGGTGCTCTCCCCAGTATGGGTGCTCCCCCAGTGTGGGGTGCTCCCTTAGTCCAGGTGCTTCCCCTGTTGCAGGTACTCCCCCTGGTGCAGGTGCTCCCTTGGCTTAGGTGCTCCCCTGTTGCAGATGCTCCCCCCAGTGTAGATGCTCCCCCGGCTCAGGTGCTCCCCTGGTGCAAGTGCTCCCCCAGTGTAGGTGGATGCTCCCCTGGTGTAGGTGCTCCCCTGGCTCAGGTGCTCCCCCGGTGTAGGTGCTCCCCTGGCTCAGGTGCTCCACCAGTGCAGATGCTCCCACGGCACAGATGCTCCCCCAGTGCAGGACCCTGAATGGAGCTGTTTACAGGCGCTGTGTGGGCCAAGCGGGGCCAGGGGCCAGGGCTGAGGTCAGTTGTCCTCGTTCCTGGGTCTGCCACAGTGAAGCAAACAGGGCTTTAAACAACAGGCCCCCTCGGCTGCCTCTGTCTCTGTCTCCGCGTGGCCGCCACTCGGTGCTCCTTCCAAGGACCCAATCACTGGGTTCGGGCCCCGTCGACTCCAGAACAATCTTGTCTTAGCCAATCCTGTCTTCAGTGAATGCTTCAATTTCTGAGTATTCACAGGTTCCTGGGCTGCAGCCCTGGATGTATCATTTTGGGGGACACAATTTGACCCCCAACAGGGAGTAAGCAAGCAGAGGTCCAGCATGGCCTTATTTGGGTCAAGGGCAGTCTCGGCATTCAGATTTAAAACCGCCCAAGGGGCTGCCAAACTGGGGTGCAGCTGGGGCCCTTAGAAACCTGCCTGCCCGGGGATCCATGCCCCTCCAGGCCCCCCCCAAGTCCATGTGGAGAGGGGCCCACGTGCCCCACGCATGTCTGGGGCTGGGTGCTTGATGGACACTGGGGAAGGGCCCGTTTTTCCTTGAGGTGGGCACTGGCTTTCCTTCCCAGGTGAGGGGACCGGAAGGGTCACTCACCCACGGCCACACGGGGGTCAGTGCCCAGGCAGGTGGCCCCGGGCAGCTCACTGGGGTCGGGTCAGCTCTGTGCATGTGTGTGTGTTTCCATGTATGTGTAAACTTGTGGGTATATGTCCCATTTTATATTGTGGAACAAATATCTAGGGTATAAAAGTTATCGCCTAAGGTATTTTCAAGTGTACGGTTCAGTGACGTTAATTACGTTCACAAGGTTGTATCATCGTCTCCTCTATCTGTTTCCAAAGTTCCCCATCACCCCACTCAGGAACCCTGGACTCCCAGCTCCCACTCCCGGCCCTGGGGATTTGCCTTTCTGGATGTTTCACACAAATGGGATACCACAGGCCATCTGTTCTTCTGGTCAGGCGTCTCTCACTTAGCACAGGTTTCCACGGCTCCTCTTGGTCTTAGCACCTGCCGGAACTTCGTCCTTTTCCACGGCCGAGTAATATTCCAGCACTTGCCAGTGGACACTGGGTCATTTCCACTTGGGCTGCAGTGAGTTGTCGGCCGTGGACAGCTGTGGACAGCTGCTTTCAGTCCCAGGAGCAGCTGTGGGCCACGTGGCTGCCCCACATTTTACTTCCGGAGGAGTTGCTGGCTGTATGTGTGTCCGTCTCTAAATATGGAGAGAAATGGAGCCTCCATGCACGCACACTTGTGTTAATTTCTAAGCCGTCTGCAGATGGGGAGGCCTCTTGCTACTTTCATGGTATGTCATCACTTTGCCCCCACTGGCACCCACGTCCGCACACACTGTGCACAATTCCACAGGGTGGAGAGGGGGCTGTGCAGAGGGGGCGCCCAGCCCCAGGGTATCCCCGGAGACCCTGTCATCTCCTCGAGCCACACGTGTGTCCCTCGTCAGCAGAGACCTTATCTGGCACCAGGAACGGGACATGGCAGCCCATGGGGTGTCTGGGGCCCGGATGGCAAGCTGGGGAAGCCCCTGCGACTGGGGCTGGGCTCATTCTGGGGCCCCTACACTGGCTGGGGGCCTCAGTTTCCCCAAATGTGAGGCGGTGGTGGGAAGAGGGGGCCCGGTTGTCACCAGTGTCCCAGCATCTCTCTGGGCATCCTGGCTGCACCCCATCCCCCTGGGTCCCCTGGCTGCCCTCAGCCCGGGTCTTCCTGTCCTTGGGTTCACAGCCCCTCCCCATGGGGCCCTTGCCGTTCTCCGACCTCTTCCATCCCTGGGTGTCCATCCCAGCCACTCGCAGATCGGCTGGATTCACCAAGCGGGGGGCTGGGGAGGGCTTGCTTGTCTTCGTTTGCATCCCCAGTCCCTGCTGTGACAGGAGGGGAGCCTGACAGGGAAGGAACTGGCTGCAGCCATGTGTTCTGTAAGTGCCTCTGAGGTCTGACTTAAGTCCCTCTTGCTGCTGCTGCTGTTCAGTGCACTATTTCTGAATCTTCCACCTGGCACGGCAGCAGAGAGTTGGCTCTTTTCCCGACTCAGAGGCATTTAGGCAAACCCAAGACCTGCTGACGCTGATTCGGTGTCCGTGTGACATCCTCAGCAACCCGAGGGGGCTGCTGGTGGGGAGGGGGGAGCCCTGCCCGCCTGTCCCCGCCCCAGATGGTGGCAGCTCAGCACGGAATCTGCGGGGGCCGCTCTGTGAACCCGACATTAGCACATGGCGTAAACCCCCATTAGCCGGGGTGGCAGTCGGACCCATTTCCCAGGGGGAGGAAGGAAGCCCTGGGGGCTGGAGGGGCGGGGGCCTGGGCGCTTCCTGTACAGGCAACCCCGGCCTCCATTCCCTTGCTTGGTGCTATCAGGACGCCTCAAAACACACGTGTCCATCTTCCCCTCACTCAGACCCCCCGGACCCCCGCCTCCCCTTGGCACCTGCTGCTCCCACCATCTGGGGCCCGGGCCCCTACACTGGGCAGAGCCGGCTCCTGTCACCTCCTCTGAGAAGCCCTCCCGGCCCACCTCCGAAGCCATCCCGGTCAATTACTATGCGTCTGCCCCACCCGGGCCCCCGGTTTTCCCAGCAGGACCCCCCTTCCCTAATCCCGAACACCCATGCGCACCCCGTGGCCCACGGATCATTCCGGCGGCTCAGTCTTAATCGCCGGCTCCCGGCCCTAATCCCCCCAGGGATTTGCCCGCCCTACAGTTTGTGCCCCCGGCCTCGGGGGGCCTTGGGGAGCGCCCAGGACGCCCCCTGCCCCCTGGGGAACCCCCTCGCTCCATGCCATACACAGGCTGAGGGTCTGTGGGGGCAAGGGCGCGACCCCATCGGCCAGCCTCAGTCTCCCCAGTCACCTCGCAGCTCGGACCCCAGGAAGGAGGGCGTCTGCCCACTGGTGGAGCCTGAAGGGCCCGAGTGCCATGTGGGAGGGTGTGGCTGGGGGTCCCGCTCCAGCCCCACTGTCGGGCCACGGGCCTCAGTTTCCCTGTCTGCACCTCCCTGGGGCAGCTGTGAGGCGAGAACAGTCCTGAGCTCACATGGGGTGTGGTCAGTGGGGTCTGAGACCGCTGGGGAGGGGTTGAGGTTCTCCACGGGGCGTCCTGAAGGCTGAGCCGCCCCCTCCCCGGACCTCGGGCTTGACCCACAGGGCCAGGGGGTCTCTCTCCGTGAACTTGGCATGAAAAGCCCACCCTATCCCCTCCGAGAAGAAAACTGGCACGAATCTGGGTGTCTCTGCAGGAGTGGGCGCTCGCCGCACCTCGTTATCTGTTAGGGTTAAATATGCATATGTGTAATTTGAATATGGGGTTTAATTATAGTCACTAAAGTTCTTGAGGAACCCCGCCCCCCAGCCACCGGGCGTCCCACAAGGCCCCTGAGAGACGAGCTGACTGCAGAGCTCGGACATTGCGGGGGACCCCGTGGCTGCCCGCTGGGAAAGGGGCTGCAGGAAGGGGGGACGAGGCTCAGAGAAGGGAAGTGATTGTTCCAAAGCTGCACAGCAGGGCAGGGGGGCTCCTGAAGGGGCGCCCAGCTCTGCCCTGCCCCTGCAAGGAGAGGCGGGGGCTTGGGGGTGGGGGTTGGCACCGTTCAGGACCCCTGGGTCCCCTCTGCCCCCTAGATGGGCTGTGATGAGGGCCCCAGGGTCCATCCCCAGGGCCACACAAGCTATGGGCCGAGGCTCAAGGCCTGTGGAAGGTTCTGGCAGTGTGCAGTGGGCTGGGGTCAGACAGGCCTTGCTCTAGGGCCTGCTTCTCCGTTTCCTGGCTGGGCCCCACTCCTCTCTGTCAGGAGGCCTGGCCCTCCCCCAGCCCCAGGAATGTGCCATCTCGTTTGGTATGGGGCTATTTTGACAGTTCCTAGGGCCCCCTGGTAGTTTCTGGAGCCCCCTGGACATCCCACTCTTTCCTGTGTGGGGAGGAGCAGGTCTGACTGCAGAGATGGGAGGGGGGTTAAGAGCCCCAGGGGCTGCTCTGGGGAGCGGGGGCAGCAGGCAGGTGGGGGCCCTGGGGGTCTCGGTGATGAGCAGGTGCCCAGGCTGGGATGGGAGCTGGCAGAGCAGAGGTGGGTCTCGGTTTTCGAGCCAAGTCATTTGCTTTATCCTCAGCGCTGCCGGGAGGAGCCCCACCTCCCTGGTCTCCCCTGGCTCCCGGAGGCCTTCACCCCCAGGCGGCTTTGTGTGGGGTGGGCGGGGGGCCAGGGAGCCAGCCCCAGCCTGGCCGTGTCCGTGTTGGTTGGCATTGGGTCCGCTCCAGCCTTGGCTCCTCGCACACCGAGCTGCCATGAACATCTTGGTACAAATTGCTTTTTAATTTTTTTTCCTTTTCCTCTTGGACAATTTCCCCAGGACCAGCTCCCCGAAGCGGAACTCCTGGGTCACCCAGCAGGCACAGTGTTAATAGCCGTGTCCTCGCAGTGCCATCAGAGCGACAGAACAGGAAGCTGCACTCGGGCTCATGGTCGCTTACTTATTTGTGCAAATTTGGGTGTCTCCCCTCAGCCCCTTGGAACCTCTGTCTCTTCTTCTATCTGGCACAGATTTTGAAGCTCCTCTGGATGCTGTCAAGACCGTGTGTGATGGAACCTTCACTAAGTGGACACAAGGCTCCAGTTGTTCTGGGGAGGGAGCTGGGCCGGGGGACAGCCCTGCACAACCTACATGACAGAGAAGTGCTGGCTCGCTCTGGGGGTGGCAGGGGCACAGGAGCTCCTTCCTGTACCGTTAATGGCAAAAGCAAACAAGTTTGCTCGATTTCAAGACCCTTCTTTGTCCGAATCTGCTGGTGTACCAGCTCCAATCCTATCTGGGGCCAGCAGCTCATCAGAGACACCCAGGCGGCGGGTGGTTTTGTTGTGTTTTTAAAGTAATTTTGTATTAGAGCTGTTGTGGGTTTGCAGAAAAATCATGCAGAAAATTACAGAGTTCCCACATACCCCCCCCCAAGCAGAGTTTTCCCTTTTATTAACATCTTGTATTAGCACGCCACTTTTGTTACAATTGACAAAACAATAGGATTATAATTATCCTATTAACTGTAGCCGGTAATTTCCATTAGGTTCACTGTGTGTGTTTAACAGTCATACGGCTTTTTTTTTAATGTATCATTTGATTCTAGCAACTGATAACACAACCTAAAATTCTCCCGTTTAACCCCATTCAAGTGGATGTTCGGCTGTGTGAATTGTGTTCACTGTTGTGCTCCCGTCACCCCAGACATAAAATGCAGTGATTAAGCACTAACGCCCAGTTCCCTCCTTCCACTGGCCCCTGGGAAGCTGTTTCTACTTTCTGACTCTGAATTTGCTTATTCTGATTATTTCATCTGAGTGAGGTCACACAATATTTTGTCCCTCTGTGTCTGGCTTCTTTCGCTCAACGTGATGTCTTTTGGGTTCACCCATGTTGGTGCGTGGAGCAGAATTTCCTTCCTTTTTGTGGCTGGATAATGGTCCTTTGTGTGTTTAAACCACGGTTTGTTTATCCATTCATCTGCTGGTGGACACTTGGGTGGCTTCCATGTTCTGGCTGTTGTGAGTGACGCCGCGATGAGCATCAGAGTGCAAGTGTCTGTCTGAGTCCTCCTTTCAGTTCTACTGGGTCTGTACCTAGAGGTGGGACTGCAGGGTCACGGGGTAATTCTATACTTAACTTTCTGAGGTGCCACCAAACCGCCCGGCACAGCGGCTGCACCCTTGTACGTTCCCACCAGCAACAAACCAGAGCTTGTTTTGCCAACACTTATAATTTTCTGTTTTTTTTTTTTAATAGCTGCCATTCTAGGGAGGCTATGAAATATATCTCATTGAGGTTTTAATTTGCATTTCCCTTATGGCTGATGATGTTGGGCATTTCTTATGTGCTTTTTGGCCATTTTTATATCTTCTTTGGAGAAATATCTATTCAAGTCTTTTGCCAATTTGTTATTGAGTTGTTTATCTTTTTAATTGTTGAGTTGTAGGATTTCTTTATATATTCTGGATGGTAAACCCTTATTGGAGCTGTGGTTTCCAAATATTTTCTCCCATTCTGTAGATTGTATTTTCATTTTTTGCTATTGTCCTTTCATGCCCAAAAGTTTCAGGTTTTGATGAAGTCCCATTTATCTATTTTTTTCTTCTGTTGCTCGAGCTTTGGCTATAGAGTCTAGGAAACCATCGCCTAACACAAAGCCCTGGAGACATTTCCTTCGAGGAGTTTAATAGTTTGAGTTCTTATATTTAGCTTTCTGATCCCTTTCGAGTTAATTTTTGATTGTGGCGTGAGATTGGGGCACTTTCATTCTTTGGCATGTGGATTCCAGCTGCTGCAGCCCTATTTGTTGAAAAGACTGTTCTTTCCTGTAGAATGGACTTGGCTTCCTTGTCAAAATTCAGTTGGCCGTAGATGTGATTGTATTGGAATGTATGTCTTTCCTTGTGCCAATGCCAGGCTGTTTTGGTTACTGTAGCTTTGCAGTAGTTTTAAAATTGGAATGCATGAATCCTTCACTTTGTTCTACTTTTCCAAGATGGTTCTGGTTATTAGGGGCCCATGTAAAGCTGACAGTTGGGTTTTTCATTCTACAAGAAGGCTTTTGGAATTTTGACTGGGATTGTGTGGAAACCGTAAATTGCTTTGAATTCCAATCCATGAACATGTAACATTCTTCCATTTATTTAGGTCTTCTTTGATTTCCTTCAGCAATGTTTTGTAATTTTCTGCGTACATGTCCTTTACATCTTTGGTTAGATTCATTTCTAGATATTTGATTATTTTAGTTGCTATTGTAAATGGAATTTTTTTCTTGGTTTCCTTTTTGGATTGTTGATTACTAGTATATAGAAACACTGACTGTTGCATATTGATCTGTTATCCCACCACTTTGCTGAATTCATTTATTAGCTCCAGTAGCTTTGTTGTGGGTTGTTTGGTATTTTCTCTATATATAGAATTATGTTTTTTTTTGCAAATAGGGAAAGTTTTACTTCTTCCTTTCTAACTTGGGTGCCTTTTCTTTCTTTTTCTTGCCTAATTATTCTGGCAAGAACTTCCAGCGGGCATCCTTGTCTTGTTCCAGATCTTAAAGAGAAAGTTTTCAGTCTCTCACCATCGAGTATGTTAGCTGTGGGAATGTCGAGGAGGTTCCTTTCTATTCCTAGTTTTCTGGGTGTTTTTATCAAGAAGGGCTGCTGGATTTTGTCAGATGCCTTTTGTGCGTCAACTGTGATGACCATGTGGTTTGTTTCCTTCATTTTGTTAATGTGGTGTTTTACCTAAACTGATTTCCTTACATGGAACCCCCTTGTGTACCTGGGATAATCCCACTTGGTCATGGTGTATAATATTTAATGTGCTTTGGATTCGGTTTGCTAGTATTTTGTTGCAAAATACTAATTTAGTAAAAATACTAAATTTTGTTGTTCTGCATCTATATTTAAAAGGGACATTGGCCTGCAGTTTCCTGTGGCTTTGGTTTGAGGGTGACATTGGCCTCATGGAGTGAGTTAGGGAGTGTGCCCTCCTCAATTTTTGGGGAGAATTTGAGCAGGATTGGTGTTCCTTCTTGGAATGTTTGGTCAAATTCACCAGTAAAGCCCTCTGATCCTGGGTTAGCTGTGTTGGGAGCTCTTCGATTCGTCTCCATCTGCTGAGGTTCGGTTTCTTCTATTCAGTGCAGGCGTTCGTGTGTGTTGGGGACAGTTGCTCGTAGTGTGCTCTCGGGGTCCTCGTCACTTCTGTGGAGTCGGTGGCAATGCACACCCCCTCCTTCCTGATCTCAGCTGCCTGCACCGAGCCCTCGGCTCTCTGCCCCCCCAGCTCTGCTCTGCTTGCCGCGTCTCCTTTCTCGTCCTGATGTTTTTTCAACGCCGTCCTTGTGCCAGGCAACAGTCCCCTTTTGGTCATGTGAAGCATTTGAGCTATTTTTGAGTGACCTCCCGGACTGTGCCGGGCCATGTGTGTCTTCAAGGAGGGAAGTTCTCAGCTGGGTCTGAGGGAGGGTCCAGGCCGGGGGCCCACTGGGGAGCAGGGCTCTCTCGGGGGTGGCTCCCAGGGCAGATCTGGGTGTGGGTGGGCCCTGGGTGCCAGCTGCTGGCCGGGCCAGCCGTTGAGGTAGGTCTGGATGCTGGAAGCTGACTGGTTGCCGAAGTGAATCTGGGTGCCAGGTGCCGGGTGCTGGGTGCCAAGTGCCGGGTCTGGGTCTGGGTGCCGGGTGCTGGGTCCTGGGCCCTGGGTGCCGCCCACCCCGCCTCGCCCTGAGCGCCCCCACCCCCCAGGTTCTACTGGGACTTCACGATGCTGCTGTTCATGGTGGGGAACCTCATCATCATCCCTGTGGGCATCACCTTCTTCAAGGACGAGACCACGGCGCCCTGGATCGTCTTCAACGTGGTCTCCGACACCTTCTTCCTCCTGGATCTGGCGCTCAACTTCCGCACGGGCATCGTCATCGAGGACAACACGGAGATTGTGCTGGACCCCGAGAAGATCAAGAGGCGCTACCTGCGCTCCTGGTTCGTGGTGGACTTCGTGTCCTCCATCCCCGTGGACTACATCTTCCTCATCGTGGAGAAGGGCATCGACTCCGAGGTCTACAAGACGGCGCGCGCCCTGCGCATCGTGCGCTTCACCAAGATCCTCAGTCTCCTGCGGCTGCTGCGCCTGTCGCGGCTCATCCGCTACATCCACCAGTGGGAGGAGGTGCGCGGGGCGGGGCCGGGGGTGGGGCCTGTTGGCGTGGGGCGGGGCCGAGGGCGGGGCCTGTTGGCGTGGGGCGGGCTGAGGGGCGGGCTGCGAGGGCGGGGCCGCGCCGGCTGCTGGGGGGTACCCTGCAGGGCAGCCTCGGGCACTGCCACGCCATCTTCCCCGCCCCGCCCCCCACCCCCCACCCCCACCTCTGGCCTGGGTCCTAGACCCTACAGTCTGCATCAGGGCAGGGGGCGAGGCCACGTCCGGAGCTGGGCTGGGGCTGGGAAAGGGGGGGTCGCGGGCAGGTCATTAACTGGAGAAGGCGGCACCCCCACAAGTTGGGGCCACACTGGCCACGTCAGACCCCGCGGGCTCCAGGGAAGACTCGAGGGACCCTGGGGGAGGGGTCTCGGGAAAGGTGGGAAGTGGATCCACGTCCCGTAGGACAGGTTTGGGCTGCGGGGTACAGTGAGGGTCCCCGGTCAGGGGCACTCCGTGGGCACCTTCTACAAGAGTGGCCTGGGGGTGTCT
>PVKY010003773.1:0-20825 GCA_004027775.1 Bradypus variegatus
CATTTTTCCTCTCTGAGCCTCATCTCCCCCCATTTAAAATGAGGTCAGATTTGGGCAATCTATACAGTTCCTTAGAGCTTTGACTCCCTATATTCTTCAATTCCAAGTCATCTGTAGTCCTGGGATACTTGGATTTGGCCCGAAACTCCCAGGAGAGCATGGGGGTTTGCATCACTGAGCTGGAGCCCACCCAAGGGCTCAGAACAAACCTCTCTCCCAGAGAGTACGGTTACCCCCACCCCTTGCCCTGGCTAAGGGCAGACCAGGTTTGCAAATTTTCTTAGAATGGGGATGCTCTGCTCCCAAATCCACAAGACATGAAAAACTCAGTAACGGCTTAAGGATGGAATCAGGTTCAACAGAGGAGAAGAGGAAGAAAAGCAAAACAACCCAGCATGAATCCAAAATTGACACGGCCCCTCCCGCTCTCTATATAGCAACTCTCGTGTGAGGAGCAAGGCAGGGAGGAGGCTCTGTTTGTTCCCCGGTAACACATGTTATGATGAGAAAAGATCCCTTCATTATATGTCCACTTAGTGCTCACTCAAACATGCCACAAAGTGGAAGTAATTAGGCATCTGTGTAAACCTCGGGACGACCCTTCCCAGCCCTCCTGCACACGGCCTCACATGTGGGCACGTGCCGTAACAGCCCTGGCTTCCTTTGACTTTCCAAATTAAAATCTGATGGCGGCCCGTGCACTGCCCTGTGCTGACACTAACCAAGGAGATTGCTAGCAGACAGGACAGCACCGAGCCCTCACCTGCAGGGGCAGCGGGGCTAGGGGAGTCAGGGCGCACGCACAAACACCCGTGGGTGGGGGGGCCTCTGCACTCGCCCCAGGGCCAAGGCAACAGGGGCAGCAGGTAGTGAGAGGCCTGAGGGACATTCAAAAGCCATCCCCAACACCCTTGCTTGGTGGCTTGTCGACATAGGAAATTCTCTTTCTGCTATGGGAAGATTATGCAGCCTTATTTGGACCCTGTTACCAGGGTAAGAAAATAGTGCATGGCTAAGAAGGTTCTTCAGCCTTCTCCCATTGCCCTCAAGGTCCCTGTTCCCCCTGGTGCAAGAGAGCAGGAAAAGACTGGGTGCTCCTCCCCAGCCTGCAGAGCAAGAGAAAGGCTCATAGGTCCACAGCGGCTTACTTTGGATTCTTTACTCAATTCTGCCAAACAGCAATTGCCAGTACCAGACTAGGTATTAGGGAACAATATGAGTTCATGGACATGAAGGGAAAATAACTGTGCTGGGTTCTGCAAATGATATAAAAGAAATATATGTGGTAGTCTCCAAGGCACCCAGTTCTCCTTCTACAAAGTGAGGAGAATAAGCCCAGTGTCCTCCTACACTGTAGGGTCTAGGGAGGGACTCCCGTAAGGACAAGTCACTGACTGGAGTTTCTAGGACACCAATGATTCTGTAGGCAAGCCTGGCTCCCTGGAGGGAGTACAGAGACAAACTCCTTCAGGCAGGGTGGTCTTATTCATATTTTACCCCAATGTCAAGCCCAGTGTTAGGTCTAAGGTAAACACCCACTGATGGTTTAATGAATGAATGAATGAGTCATGCCATGACCCAAGTGAAGTTTGGGGGGAGGCAGGATACATGCGACATAAAATGGAACCCTTCAGTTGTCTCCTCTTTTCCTCTCTTCTCTGTTTTCCTCAAGTGCAGAAGAGTGGCACAGAGCACAGACAAATCCCAAATCTCTTTCCCCTTCCCAGCCATCAAAAGCCCAGCACCGGGGGTGATGAAGAAGAATCACTATGACAATAAGCTGGCGGCTGTGAACCTTGCTCTTCTTGCCCAGAAGCCTTGGAAGAAGCTGGTGCATCTTGCTGTCCTGGGTGAAGCCCACCCCCAGAGGTTTGCCTCTGCCCCACAGAGTACCCCAACTTGTGACCTAGCAGACACTTTCCAATCTAGCTGGTGAAGGTGGCCTTCCAGCTGACATGCTTGAGGGATTCCTCCAAAGCCAGACTGCAACAGACGTTAAAAGTGAAAGTCCCTTCACCAGCTCAACGGATAGTAATTAGGAATGAGTGCCTGGTTAGGTGGAGATCATTAGGCTCAAACCATGTGGTACACACATAAGGAAGCCATTCCACTAACAAAACTGCAAATGTAAAAATAGAGCCCCACATAGTTTCCTGGTTACCACATTCTAATTCTGATGGTTTTTCAGTGCCAGTGACATTTGGTTTCCTTCTGTCCCCTGCCATGTCCTGATTCCCCTGCATGTATATTTATCATGGGAGGAGATAGCTTACTTTTGAAATGTCCAGTCTTTACCCTAGAATCCCTGTGCCCACCACTGCCAAGGTTTGCCATGCAAGAGCAGATGTTACTGTTTGCTGGGTCACAGTGGCGCCAAGGTCACTGCTGTTGACCAGGTCCTGAGAGGGTTCATGCTTTCCTGGGGCAAATCTCCCTTTTTCTAGGAAACTGAAGGCTTCACCCTGTGGGTGAAGTATCTTTTACTCCAGGTGTGGATCACAGGTATTTTTTTTAATATTGCAAAAGAATCAACACACATCCCTACACCTTGCTAAGGGTTAGACAGAGTTATGCAAGGCACTCACTCATTCATTCATCATTCATTCGTTCAGAGACACCTACTGAGCATGTTCCATGGGTGAGCAACTGGATGAAGGCACACCTGGGAACAAGGCAGGGTCTCTGCCTTAAGGAAAAGTACTATATTTGATTTTCAGGGGTCTTGGTAAATCTCACATTCTGGTTTCTGAGGCTCGGTTAACAACACTAGACGCATCAGGTGCTATGTTGTGACTACAGGATACCTCAGGAAAGGTGACACATGTGGGGGTAGCCTGTTGAAGTGGTCCTGGGAGAGGAAGCAGTTGTCAGGCAGAGTGAGCCAGATGGCTCTGGGCTGCTCCCTGGCTCCCAGGCCTTGCATTTTTAACCTTGGCTTCACTGGGAACTTGGCTTTGGCTCTCATCCTCCCAACTTTTACCTTTTTGTCATGACCTTGGTGATCCCAGAACCTGAGTTTTGGGTAAACATGGCACCCACTTGCCGCTTTCCTACCCAGACCCTCAAGTGCTTCTGGATTTGACTGACCAACTCTAGGTTGAGTTCAGCCTGGTAAAAACTCAAAGTGCAATTCACAGGTAGATGTTTTCTCATTGTCAAGAGATGGACCCATTTAGCCTAGGCCACTTCTTCCTCCATGTGGACGGTGGGGAGAGTTCTAGTCCAGTGGCCCCCCACTCCTAGGAGGAAGTTTTGCCCCCAGGCACTTACCCATGCAGGAGAAGTTCTCTTCTGTCCTGTCGGTGAGGATGGAGTAGGCTTCGAGGGCCCAGCTGCCCTGGGGGAGGGGGCCAGGTTCCCGGTCTGCCTGAAGCCTGTGGGACAGAGAAGTGGGTGGTCACTGTGGCAGAGGTTGTCCTGGCCTCAAAGCTTCTCCAGGAGGCTAAGAGGGCCCTCTAAGAACTTGGTCTTCTCCTCTGAGGGTGTCCCACACCCCTAAGGACCAGTATTTCCCTCCCCACTCCCCATGGGGGCAGGCAAATGTGGGCATTCCAGCAAGCAACAACCTTCTTTGCAAAGTTGGCCGAGGCTGGGAGGGCCTGGGGGCACTGGAATGTCTAATTCCAGTTGTCCTTTGGCTTTCTACCCATTCCTAAGGACACACATCTCCCATGGGGCAGAGGAGAATCCCTCAGTAACTCCAGGTCCTTGGTTCTTTGTCCTGTCCTGAGGATGTGCAGGTTTGTACAGCCACGTGCAAATACACCGAGACGAGCTCTCTCTGACACTGAGGTCTCTGAGACTTGCTATCTCAGGGGGCAGGCAGGCCTTGTTGGGCTTGCTCAGTCCAGGCAGTGAGGTCAGGAAAGAAGGAGGGGTAGGCTCAGCCTGGGTCCCAGTGGCTCCTGGGGGCATAAGTCCATGCTGGGCCAGTTGTGGCAGCAGGAAGGAAGGGTGAGGTCTCTGGGCATGTGCTCCCAACTGCACACAGACCTCTGAGCATAACCCTAACCATGCAATCCGTCCCAGGAACAAAGGCTGTGGGAGCCTTTATTATAGGCAATTACCCTGGGCTCTGGGAGGTGGCCCGCCCACCCGTCCGCCTGCTGTCTCCAGCTAAATGGACCCTTTGGCAGCTTGGCAGGAGGGGGAGGGGAGGCTGTGCAGGCAGGGATGGAAATTGATGGGCTGGTCCTGGGGGGCAGAAGGGGCAAGGCCAGGGGACCCTGTGAGCCTCCAGTGCTACTAAGATTTGTCTCCTCTCTCTAGCTTTTGTTTTCTCATCACCTAGATGGCTGGAGACGCAGCTCTACCATTTAACTCACCATGCAACCTCAAGCAAATCTCTTCCCCTTGCTGGGCCTCGCTTCCACACAACTCAGGATAGAAGAGATGACCTCCAAGGCCCAGGTCAGTGTTGTGTGAGATGTTTGCTGCTACTACACAGCTCTTCCTGAGCTACTCAGGCAGTGCTGGGCTCTCGTGTGTCTGGGTGCTAGGGATGGATGGAGTGGTGAGGGTGTGCTCAGAGAAAGCAAGAGATCTCATCCCAGCACCTGGGCAAGCTCAGTAGGATAGAGACACTCACCAGGTACCACAGTCACTCAAGGTCTGCCCTGACAAATGAGCGCCAAGGGACAAAGAACAACTGGAGTTGGCCACCTCCTTGAAAGAAATGACCATGGACCTCGGTTTTTGAAATAAAGGAAGCAACATAGTGGTGAGAAAGTAGTGGATCATTTGACTCGTAGAAAGGGATTCTGTTTATAATGTATTGGATGTTTCATTGAATAAAATAACATATGTAGAGCTAAGCACAGTCTCCAGCCCAGGGCAGGTATGTAAGAAGCAGAGTCAGAAGCAGGAGTAGTTTGCTGTCATCATTCTTCCTGCCATTATCATAATTGCAAGGGCAGGTGAGGTTGCTTCGGCCATACGAGCCAGGCACTCCGGTCTCAGGAACAGGGGGAAGGCAACCTTTATCTCTCTGACCTCAGACTGCTCTGCACTTTTATCTACGCCTGCCTCAAGCAGGAAGCCTTCCCAGATGAGGTAGGTGAGCCAAGATGCCCACCTCTCCAAGCACAGCCAGGCCTCTACATCACCCCTGACCTCTCGGCCTGAATGGACAGCACCATCAGTGCCAGGAGTCTGACAGAGGTTGGATGAGAGAGAAGGGAACCAAGACATGACATCAAGAACCCTACACTTCGACACCATCAACCGTACCCTCCTCCTGATTGAAGTCCTACCAAAGGCCTGCCCAGGGAGGGAAGGAGACAGCTGTCAGGGTAAGAAAACACCTGGCAATAGCAACGACAGTCGTGGTGAGGCTGTTGTGGTTCTTCTCCAGGCAAGAGGAGGGGGATGAGGTTGAGGGTCTGATGGAATCAGATGTGGGGACCAGGGGATCGATGGGGAGGGCAGGCTGAGGGGCACTCCCCGGGTATCCAGGGGAGGTGATGGGTGGGTCAGAGGAAAGGCAGGAGATAATCTGAATTGGGAAGGACCACACCACCACCCTTGAAAAGAGATGGCTATGGAGCACACAGGAGCTATTTGTTCTCTGGAGAAGTGGGTCAGGCACGACCAGGCTGGAGACAGGGAAAGGAACAACGTTAACCACTGCTTCTGAGTTCAGCTGACGCTTGCAGAAGGCCAAGGAGCTAGCGAAGAGACAGGTTTCCATGAAAACAGGATGTCTGTGGCTTCTAGGGAGCAGATGGCACCTCCTTGGCTACAAGGCTGGGAAGGGTAACCTAGCCTGGCCCTCAGCAGAGCTGCCCAGGAGCACTTTCAGGCCCCTTAGGGGCCTCTCTGGTCTTAGGGCATCCTTGGTCCTAATCTCACTCTCACCTGAGCCATGACCCAACCTCCAATTATGATCCAGGGCCTGAAAGGGGCAGAGCCTAGGAGGTAGAATGGAGAAGAAGAAAAAAAAATACCCATTGAGATGGGATGACATATTTCCATCTCTGTTTAAAATGCAAACATGTAATAAATGTTTGTTGAATGAAGGAATCCTTGTTCTGTTTAAATTGCATTGCAATGTTCAGAGGAAAAAGTTCTGGCCTCTTTGGAAAATGTCAAGTTCTAAATACGCCAAGAGACTTGTAGGGTGGATAATGTAAAATCTTAAACAATTTAAAGCCTAGACATTTCCCCACATAGAGTGAAATCAAAATGAAGGAAATGGGTAGGAAAAGAAAGTCAGAGTCACCAGGGGAACATTTTACTAATTGGAAAAAGGCCATTCAAAGGAAGGTCTGCCCTGCATTTGTTTCTTTGAGTTTTCTCATTAACTTTAGAATCTAAGTTGAGAAGGTCAAAAGGGACAGAAGTAAATTGCCCTTTAGGAAAAGGGACTTGGGAGCTTGTGGTAGTACAGACTGACAGAGGGGATGCTTTCAGAGCCAGGGATCACCGGGGGTAGAACTTCTTTGGTGGCAGAGTCAGCTAGAATTCTCACAATTGGGAGCTCACTGCCTTACATTCAATTTGCCAACCTCTCTAGTTGTTGCAAAGTTCTTCCTATTGAGTCTCGGATCTGTCCCAAACTAACTTCTAACCACCATCATGCTGACTCAGTTCTTTGGAGCTGCACCAAGTAAATCTAATTCATCTTACAACACGACACCCTTTAAATATTTGAAACCAGCTCTCAGACCCTCCCGAAGCCTTCCCTTTCCAAAGCAAACTTCTTCATTTCCCTTAATCGTTCTTATAACACCACTTTTGGATCCCTTACTAAGCTGTCAGTCTTTCTCTAAACATTGTTTCTGTGTGTCACAGTTCTTTTAAAAGGTGTTGTCCATAACTGAATGTAACACCCTCAATGAGGCCTTAATACATGCTGAATATTGTGGGGCTTTTATCTCCTTTGTCCTGAACCCCAAACACCTATTAATTGTAGCGTAAGATTGCATTAGATTTCTCAGCAATCAAATCACACTGCTGGCTTCTAGCAAAGGTTAAAGCTCCAAGTATTTTTGTTTTGTTTTGTTTTGTTTTTCTCCCTCCTTGGCCACTCTGACACCTAAGAGGTCCGGAAAGCTAGGTACAACTTTTTTCTTAATGTAAGTAAGAGCTTCTCACATTAGCATGGGACAAAAAGCACCATAGGAAGCTAGTTTAGTCAGGAATTTTCATTTGGGCATTTCTCAACTGTTTAATAACGAGCAGTTAAAATTTAGTTTACTTAATGTGGTCATTTTAGTAAGGAGCTCTATTTTTATTAAAAATGCAAAGTTGACAGAGGTTTGTTTTCCTGCCCTGGGTTTGCCATGTCTGCCGAAAGCTGGCACGACCAGTGTGTGACAACCCTGCTGTGACCATGAGCGTTGTCCTGGCCACCCCACCGCTGCCTGCTGATGGCAGTAAGTAGAGGGAGAGGGAAAGAGGGAGAGGGAGGCAGACAAAGCTGTTAGGGGAGCACCAAGCAGGGCATCTAGGGCTCCCTCCCCAGGAAGTGCAGGCACAGAGACCTCACAGTGTGAGCCTGACTTACAGTGTGCCACCATCCCAGAGGAGCTGAGAGTGACCTCCTCCCTCCCTGGGTCTCTAGCTACCTAAGCACCCACAACACCTTAACATACTGCCTCATTGTTTCCTGAGAGCAGGAGAAATGGACATTCTAGGGGTGCCCTCCTTTGGAGGTTCTGCTTGTTGCAGAGGCCCCAGAGTTGAGAAGGACCAAAGCTTGGATCCAGGGCCCCATTTTACATTCCCAATCCCATCACAGCTCTTCAAACCCCCGTTTTATAGATCTGTACCTGCCTGCCTTCTATACCACTGAATATAGCTCCCTCTGGTCGCGGCCCCTCAGTCCCCTTCCCCAGCCACGTGTCATCTAGGCCCCGCCTCTCTGGGCTCGCCCCTGGATCCCAGCATCATCCCTCCCTCCTTCGCTCCCTACCTGCTCCTCCCAGCTCACCTGTACTGGAAGGGGGCCACCGTGGCTGTGACTGGCTGACTCTGCTGATGGACGGAGAAGCTGATGGCCCCTGGCGTCGGGGAGGGGTGCTTGCTCTGTGCCGGGCTGCTGACTGGAGAGGAAGCCCCTGACGCTGCCCTGTCATCAGGCTCCAGAGACCTGGGGATTCCAGAACTTTTGTAGTTTATATCACTTTGGTCTTTTCCTGGGCAGCTAAGAGGGTTTCGACCTTCAGGAGTCCCTGGGATTTGAGTTTCTTCATGAGAGATGGTCCGGGATGGGCTCCTGCCCCGTGGCTGGCGGACTGGAATTCCTTCCTGGGCTTTCTTCTTCTTGCCCTGGGTGCCCGGTGTCTCCCCAGTTCTTCTGGACCCAGCCCGGCTGGAGAGGGCGGCTTTGGGGGTTACTCTGGGACTGCTCCATGGGGAGCAAGAGAGGCCTTCCCCGCCTTCAGCTGACTCCCTCACTGCCCCAGCTGCCTTGGGGGAGCCTCTCCCCCAGGATGCCTTAGGAGAAGAGTTTCTGGGAGGACCCAAGGCCTTGCCCAGTCTCGGGGAGGCTGCTCGCTGGGGGCTCAGGGCGAGGCCAGCCTGGCGCGGCCGCAGCTGGGGAGAAGCCCCCAGTGTTGGAATCCTGGTCTGGGAAGCAGCTCGAGGCACAGGGATGGAGGAGGCATAGTGGAGGCGGCTGGCGGAGTTCACATTGGCCATCCCATTCATGGTCAGCAACGCTGAGGGTGGGGCTACTGTCCTGCAGAGAGAGGGGAGAGAAGCAGACCATCAGCTGCTATCTAGTCTTTGGCTTTTCTTTACTAACAGCAGCAGCAGAAACCCTTCCCATGTATCCATGCCCAAGCTTTTGTCCCTGAGTAAGGGCACAAGCAACACAGCTGGGCATCTGGCCTTCTGGGTTCACACCCTGATGTGGTCACTGGCTCCCTGGGAAAATCTCTTTATGTCTCTGCTCTGGAAGGCTCACAGGTGAACACAGATGTGAAAGTGTTTCATGAGTTGCAATGAACCATATAAATGGGGTTAATTTAACTTTCCTCCATTCCATTCCTGTCTATTGATCAGGAAAGACTCTCTCACAGCCCCCTCTCTCTCAAACCTTTCATTGCACCCTGAGTCTAGAATGTCCTGCACATGATCAGCAAAATCCCTTATGCCCCAGCCTTTTCTCTGCATGTTCCCCCAACCCTGACACCTGGCTCTCCTCCAGGACATCTCTCCATTGGAGTGTAATCTTCTTGCACATTCCACTGGGCCCAGAGGTGGGGCAGCCAATTACAGTCTACTCCCCTCCTCAAACCATAAACTTGTAAGCTCATAAGCCTCTCCTTGAGTTCCTGCCATCTGGGTCCTACCATTCACTGGTCCTCTTCATTGTTGCCAACCCACCAGGCCCTTCCGCCCACCCCTAGCCCCACAGTTACTGGAGATTTTGCCACCTGGCTCACAGTCTTCCTCTCTAGCTCATTCCCTACATACCTCCAGCTGGCAAAAAGGACCTCTCTGCCACCTCCTGACTCCTCTCCTCTAGTCTCAGAGACCAAGTGTCCCACATTTTGTTCAAGGCAGATCCCTTTTCCTGCAGCCCCTGCCCCCAGCCCTGGATCCCTTCTCTTCCAGGTCCCTGATCCATTAGTTACCTCATCTCTCTCCTGTGTCTTCAACCTCTTTGCCTTCACCAGCTTCCCCTTGCCACCATGCTAATTAATGAATTAATTGCCCTATTAATCACTTTCATTTTGAAGGGAATTTGAAGCAGATTACAAAGACACATGCCATCAATTCCAGATAGATAAAGAGTTAAATGTAAAAAATGAAGCCATAAAGGAATTTGCATGAATGTTTCCATAATTTTGTTGTGGGAAAGGTCTTTTTAAGCACCATATCAAAAGCAAAAATCATAAAGAAAAACACTGATGGATAAGAGTGCATAAAAATTAAAATCTCTGTATGGACAAAATAAAACTCTTAAAAAATGTCCAAGGCATGATAACCTATAAAAATACAACATGTGTGAGAGACAAGGAGTTAATGCCTCTACGTATATGGCACTCTACCAAGCCAATAATACAAAGCAAACACCCCACAGAAGAAACGGCAAAAGATTTGAACAAGAAACTCACAAAATAATAAATAAAACTGGTCGCAAAGGCAAAAAGCAAAAGACTACAGTACTAACCAAAGAAATTCCTGTTAAACGATGAGTTATCCTTTGTTGCTATCAAATTTACTATTTTTTAAAAAAATTATAGCCAATATTGGTAAGAGCACAGGGCCCTCATATACTACCATAGGAGCAATGCCTCACTCATTTAGCTATTTATTTTAGGGAAATTATTATATAAAGATGTGGTGAAGATTTATTTACAAGGAAAACACTCAAGTTGACTCTTGAGGCATTACTTAGAATTGGGTGAAAATGGGGACAAAGGATATTTTGGACAAAGAAAATACAACCAAAAGCATGGCCAGCCCACCCAAGACCACTATGATATCCCTTTCATATTGTGGAGAAAGCTGTCAGCAACAGTACGGGGCTGTTTATGGCTTTTGCTGACCTTTCCTTGGCCTGTGACTGTGGTCCGGGATCAGCTGTAGGATAAAGCTTAAGAAGTCAGTGCAGACCCTTGAGCAGGGATGGGTTTATAGAACCATGGCTTAAAATTGTTGTGACAATCAGGACTTATAAGATTGCTCTGCCAACAGATGAAATAATTTCCACAAGAAAGAGATGTACTCTGCCGCCATCCCCCCATTCCCTCTTCCTTCTAATTTGTGCTTTAATGACCTGATATCACCATTAGATGAGCTAATGCAGCCCCCACTTCCCCCAGCAGAGACAATGGCAGAGGCACGTGGAGACCACAACCAAGCTCACCTCCACCCCTCCATTGGCTGCCCACCACGTATCCCTAGAGGATAACATCAAGGATTGCCTGACTCCTACTTCCTTCCCCATCCATCCCATGTCACCCACCAGGCCACAGACTGAAGGGACACTCTGAATTGCCCTCTGCCTGCACACAGCCTTCCTTACAAGGCATCCTCGGCCCCAGCATGCCAAGGAGAGCCCCACAGGAAGGACTGGGGGGTACTCTCATAAAGAGAACTCAAAGGGTGCCAAGAAGGTACTACCTGCAGCTGTGAGAAACTGGGAAAATTATTTAACCTCTCTATGCCCAGTCTGCAAAACAAGGGTAAGATAGAATCCTAGAAATTACAGTCAGATGAAGATACGAAGAATCTTTCAGACAAAAAGAGAATGTGACTATTAGCCTAGCTTCATGACCTGTAGTCAGAAATCTCTTCCACTAGAGCTGAGAGTGGATTTACTCTGTCATCCTCCTTCTAGCCATCCACTGCTCTAGTGATCAGCTACATGCAATCTGTGACAATGCTAAGCAGGACCAGAGGTACAAGTGTGACCTGCTCAACTGGTTCACGTGGGTCCTGAACTGCTGACCTTGGCCTCCAGCAGCAAGCTGGCTGGTGCACTGACCAGCTGAGCTAACCAGCTGGCCGGTTATGAGAAGAACCTTAGACCAGTTACCTGTGGCAGCCACACCCCTGAGACTTCAGCATGCCCAGGTTCCATCCCCTGCCCTATCACAGTGCCACTTGGCTCCACTTCTCTCCTCAACCCCAGTGCCCACCAGTGTGGGGACGAAAACCAATTAGGCACCCCATACCACCCCTTCTGGGAGCTACATCTGGAAGCTAACCTGGAACTGCTTCCCCACCTGGGAAGCTGCTTCCCCACCCAGGCTGTGCTGCTCAGGGATCCCTGGGGTCCCAACTCACCTACATTATTCTTGATGCGTCCTCAGTTCCCAGCTCTGCCTGGGCAGGCCTGGATCTCCTTGGCTCAGACTCCCCCAGTCCCTGTGGCTGGGGCTGGCTGGATTTCCAGCCAAGAGAGTCCTAAGGCCGAGGAGCCTGCTTCTGCTGCACTTGCTAATGGAGCAGACACAGTTGCTGCTTTTATTCGATCATCATTTTTTCAAAAGCTCGATGGGAAGGTTTAAAAGCAATCCCATGGAAGGCCACAGGAGCCCCACCCCTCCCTCTCTGCTGCAGTTGGGGCCCTGCTCTCTCCTCTCCCCCAGTGATAGCCCTCACCTAGATGGAGAGCAGGATGGGCACGGGATGGGATGCGGTGACCACTGTCCTGAGGGGGCCTGGGAAAATCAGGCCATTTTGGGGGTGGGGGTGACTCCCCAAAGTCTGATGGACACAGGGGCGCACGTAGGCTGCCTGGTTTTCCTTCAGAGTGACAGCCCACAGGCACTCAGCATCCTAGTGTTTAAGGGGATCTCAGAGGGCACCCCACAAACCCTCTGCCCTGGTCTCCCCTTTATTGAGACACTAGTTCTCATCCTCACAACCTTTTAAGATGGGTTTCATTTTCCCTATTTCACAGATTAGGAAAGTGAGGCTGAGAAGGTTACATGAGCTGCCTCAGGACACACACAGCTGGGAAGTGGTAGAGCCTGTGACTCAAACACAGATGGGAAGGAGCCCCGTGGCCACGCACACCAAGTGCGTGTCCAACCTGCTCACCCCCCACCTCCGTGATCAGCTCTGTCCTTGCCTGTGATTGACAACTCCAGGCCTTCCAGAAGTGAAGGAGGGAAGGGAAGGGATAAGGAAGATCAAATCCAAATCACAAGGTGAAAACCAGAAGAGGAAAATCAGTCATGGACAGCTCTAGGGAGCTCTTTTCCCTGTCTTCTTACCTACACTCCTCAGATCTAGCTGGTTTTCCCCATCCCCTGATACCCAGCTTGCCTTTGGTTGTACTGGAGGCCAGGGAGGTTCTGAGGCCATGTCCTGTGTAAGACAGGAGACAGCATGAATAGGGGGTGAGGGGATAGGCCTAAGCCAGGCTTGATATGGCTGGTTGGTGGCAGGTGACAGACCTGGGCTAGGGTGGGATTGAAGGGGAAGACTTGGGTTAAAGGGGAGGCACTGGGGAAGGAAAAGGAGATAATGTTTAGGAGGAGTAGATGCTCAGCTGAGATGCACGGGCACCAGTGCTGCCAAAGCTCATCGGTGAAGCCTCTGTCCAGGGTGATCTCTCCTGGGCCCCAGACAGGTGCCTGCTGGTCCCAGTACCCAATCTGCATTCTTAATTGACCAAATGATTTGGGAATCTCCCATTCTTGCTCTGGAGCCTGGTTTCTCCTCCTATGAAATGAAGAGAATCTTTTTTGTGCCCCCTGATCCTCACTGCCTCATGTCCTGAGCAGGCTGAATAAAGTAACGTCTGGAAATTGTTAGATCTTCTGGGATGGACGAAGTTAGTGCAATGGCCCCCATCTCCTAGCTCTCAGTGTTAGACAGAAATGTCCCAGAGAAAAAGGGCAATCTGTTTCTTTAGGGCAGGGCTCTGTTTGAGCCAAAAAGCTTGGCTTTTAGTACTGATCTTTCTTTGAGATGCCTTCACAATGTATTTGGGGCATCTCAGATAGAAGGTTGGAGCTGGAGCTGAGGGTGGAACCAAAGAGTTCAGTTTCTTTCGTATGTGCCCATGCATATGTATGTGTGTGTATGTGTGTGTGTGTATTGGGGGGGATCCTACCCAATCCCCTAACCCCAAACATCTTTCCCCTTCGAAGTGCCCTGATCTATATTTCACTTAAACTCAGTGAACAGATTCAAGAAAAAAGCCTCAAGTATACCTAATTCCCTCACTCTGGGAATCCTGTCCTTAATAAATTACATTAAGGAGTTAGTGCTCCCCATTACAAAGATAATGCACTTAGAGAATGATTCATGGCAGGACCCCTTTGTTCAACAACCATAAACCTTGGTTGAGCACCTTCCACGTGTCAGATGCTTTGGCAGGTTCTGGGACAATCATGATGGCTGAGACCCAGGTTCTGCTCTCAAGGAGCTAACAATCTGGTGGCAAAGAAACACACACACTCATCACAAGCAGCATGTGTGGTGTGCAATGAGAGAGGCAGAACAGAATGCTATGGGGATGTGTATGTCACAGTGTGTCGATGAGGCAGCATCTGGGAAGGCTTCGAAGGGAAAATGACAGCAGGGTCAGGAGGCTGGTGGTTTGAGGTATCTGAGAAGCAGTGGATTTGGTGATGGAAACCCCACCCTCATGGGTCTACCCATCAGTGCTCCAGGGCAGACCCTGCTCTTCAAAGAGACCCTATGGGGTACGTATAGTGGTTAGTGAATAAACTCCAGAGCCAGAGTACCGAGGTCCAAAGCTTGGCTCTGCCCTTTGCTAATGGTGTAACGTCAGGCAAATCCCATAACCTTGGAACTTCCTCATCTATAAAATGAGTCTAGGACCTAACTCCTAGGATTGCTGTGAAGAGTAAATTAGTTAATAAATGGAAAGTGCTTAGAACAATGCCTGGCCCCACAGTAAGGACTCAACAAGTGTTACTATTATCATAAAGACAAAGAACCATCTTCTTTAAGTGTCCTCCATCCCAAGTGCCCAGGGATGGAGGCTGAGTTTCCTCATTCTCCTGGAACCTCCAGCACAGCAGAGAAGGGTCAGAGTACCGTCCAGGCCTGGAGGAGAATCCTATTGCTGCAACAGGAAAAACACCGACTGTGTTGGATATGATAACACCCAATTGCCCACCAATGAAAGGATAAGAAGCTATGCAGTTTACAAAGTGTACAGAGGAAAGAGTCAAGCCTTTTGAGTCAAGAAGAGCTACGTACATTTCCCAGTTCTGCTACTTCTTTCTATGTGTCTTTAGACAGGTTATTTAACTTTTCTGAGCCCAGAGTCCTCAGCTGCAATAAGTAATTATAGGCTTTTGTAATAATTAAATTAAAGAATAAATGCAAAGCACCTAGCATGGTGCCGGCATACAGTAGGTGCTCAAGGAATGGTAATGATTATGCTAGTGAGCATAGCTGCCCCTCCTCCCAGAAGGGAAGAGCCCAAATTCAAGGATGCAGAATGGAACAGTCTGGTGGATGACAAGTGAGTAGAGAGGCCACTGGGCTTCCAGAGCAAAGTGGCAAGTTACAGCCCCTGAACATGATGTACAGCCCACACCCATCAAGCACTTCCACTCTGTCCCACTCCTCCCTTTCCAGTCTACACCCCAACTGTCTGTCCTCTCATCCTCACCCTGGTGCCTCATTTTATTTTTAAATCAAAATTTATTTAGTTGCAATTGCTGACTGTGTGCCAGGCTCTGTTCTAAATGTTTCACCTATATTTACTTGCAATTGCCCTATGTATTGGTGCTAAAATCATCCCCTCTTCACAGGCTGAAGCACAGAGAGGCTAAGGAACTTGCTCATAATCACACAGCTAGTAAGTGGCCAAGTCAGGATTTGGTCCCAGATAGTCTAGCTCCAGAGACTGTACTGGAAACCACTCTTCTGTTGCTCGCCCTATGGCCTAAATCTGGGCCTCACTGCTGATTCCCCTCCATCCCCAACTTCCAGGGCTTCCAGCCTCCACTCATTCTGGCCCCAGGCCCAGCACAAATGGAGGCTGTTGGCTCAAGGCCCAGCAAACCCCAGAGCCAGAAAGTATTTTGGGCCTATAAATATTTTACTCCAGCTCAGAAGGTGGTAAGAGCCTGAGCACAGTCTCCCTGTGATCTATGGCCCCCGGGACTGGGTGTCGGGAGTGAAGGCGGGCACTGTATCCAGGTTGGGAGGACGCGCCAGCCTGCAGGTTCCTGGAGCTGGGATCTCCACCGCCCTTTCTGCCCTTGAGGTCCGAAGCCGCCCGGGGTGGGCGGGGCGCGCGGGGCGGCGGCCGTGGTGCTGATAGGACAGCTCCTCCTGCAGCGGCCCCTTAAAGGGGCCGCCTCTGCGATTTGTAAACGCCCTTAGGATGCCCACCTTCAAAAGATCAAAACATTTTACCCGCGGCTTGGAGAGGGTGAATATGCAAATGAATGAATGGGAAAATAATGTCGGGGAGGGGGGTGCAACTCCTGGGCTCTGGTCCCATGGACTCCATTGCTGGCTGAGTGGCTTTGGGCAATTCATTTACCTTCCCTGGTGTTTTACCAGCTGTAGAAGCAGGAGTTAAAATCCGACCTCTCAGGGAGATGGTGAGGAAAATAACGAGATTATTCATGGTAAAGTGCGGTGATACCCCTGGATTCAAGCACTGGGGCACAGACAATGCACAGTACAGTGTAGTCTGAGAGCTGAAGCACTGGAGCCAGAACAAACCCCACCCCACCCCGGTTCCTCCTCTTTCCCCATGCTCACACCCCAGTATAAGTCCCAGCGCTGCAGCTTCCTAGCTTTTGATCCCGAGCAGATTAACCTACTTGGGCTGTTTTCCTCATCTGTAAAATGGGTATAATAATAATGGCTATGTTGAGTTGTTATAGAAGACAGTGCCTGGCCCAATAATAAACAGTGTTAGTTATTATTAAGTCAAAGAAATTGTCAGGACAGCATTTATCTCCTTCCACTGTTCTACACCATGTTCCCATGTGCTCCTTTTGTCACCCATTCCAGGCAGAATAGCATAAACATTGTCACCAGAATGCTTTATCTCTAACCTGAATCTCTATTTTCTAATTTGAGTATGAACAGAACAGCTAGTTTATGGGGTTGGGATTTGGGGTGGGTAAACAAAGTTAGACCATAGGCTGAGGTTCCAAAAGAAAACACACGCGCGCACACACACACACACATTGAGGACCATGGCATTAGTCAGTAAGAGAAATGGAGGAGTTCTCTTGGCATGGAGATCCTTCTGAAGTTGAGGCATTCCTGATTGTACTAGGTGCAACCTACTCTGAGACAGGAAGGTAGACAGAAGACCTTCAGGGACCCAGAAGCCACAAAACTCCTGGATTGGAGACAGGCTTCCCTGCAAGCTTTCTCACCTCACCTGCTGCATATTGTCTTCCGCCCATGAAATCCTGACCAGTTCCTCCCAGGACCAAACCCCAGCATGGGTTTCACTTCTGGTTGGAGGCCCAGTCTGATCCCCTAGGAAAAATGCCACAAACACACAGTCACACACACTCAGTCACACATACACACACACACACACACACACTCATTCACCCACTTATGCACTGCCACATATTCATACACACACTGACACACAGGTATATACACACAAACACATGCTCACACATACTCACACATACCCACACACAGAGACATATACACACTACTCACACTCACACAAAGACACACAGATCTACACACCCACACACAGACACTTGAACACACATGCATCTCTAGCTTGGTCTTTCCTGCCTGCTTTCCTTGTTCCTTGCTGTCCTTCCCTTCGGCTCATTTACCATCAGCCCAGAGAGGAGGAGACTCTCTGTGTCTCCCCATCCTTGTTCATCTCAAGGTTCCAGTTCTCTAGAATATGCTCACAGGCTCTCTCCAGAAAAACTGGCTCCACCTCCCCAATATGTGCACACAACATTCATTCAACATTTGTGGCTTATAGACCTCCTACATCTCACACATGGTGAGGGTGTAAAGGCAAACGAGAATATCCCTATGCTCAAGAAGTTCACAGATCATGGGGAGGCCAACAAGTGAACAGGGTGGGGATACGTGGGGAGGGGAGAGTCACAGAAGGAGGTTTGTACAGTTTAAAGCTCAGTCCACAGAAAGGATTTTCCCTTTTCTATCATTGCTAAGATTCCAGGATTTCTTTTCACCTTTCTACCAACAACCTCAGAATTTCCCTTCCGAATTTTTCCCTTCTTCCCCAAGCCCCTGCTATTTTCCTTGCCCCAGTGACATCTTCTGGCATAAGCAGGACTCCCAGAGCCATGGATTGCTGGAGCCAGGTGGGCCTTGGAGAAAAGATGACAATCTAAGCCCAGAGAGAGGAAGGGATGTGTCTGAAGTCACACCATTGAGTATCAGTGGAGCCCAGGGTGATTCCTAGTCTAGTGCTCTTTTCCCATACCACCCAGCCTCCTCTCCACATAAGATCCCATGTTTCTCAGACTGGGCATCATAGGGAGGTCCCCAGGGCTGAGGACAAGACTGCAACAGCCTTTCATGAATTGTAACAAATGTACCACACTAATGCAAGGTATTAATAATAGAGTGGTATATTGGAACCCTGTATTTTATGCATGATTTCTCTGTAAGCCCACAACTTCTCTAATAGCAAAAAAAGACTGCAATAGCCGTTTAGCAAATGCTTCTCCTTCCTGTTCAGACTCCAATCCCTGTCACTCTCCCAGGTCAGAGAGGAAGGAAGATCCGAGATGTGGGTAGCGGGGAGGCCATCTTAGAAGGGATCAGGGCTCATCACCCTGCCCCAAGCTCCTGCCTGCAGACCCTGGCTTTGCAGCAAACCAGCTGGGGACCATTCAGCTGGGCCCGGCCTTGGCAGGGAAGGCAAAGGCCCCAGTCTGTGTCCACAGAAGGATGAAGATGGGCAGCCAGCGGTGTTGCCCTTTCAGGGCAGGCATGGGCTGAGTGGGCAGAGCATTGGCTGGAAGCAGAGGATGCCAGAGTCTGCCAGCCAGGACCTGGCAGGGACAGGGCTGGGGAGCCCAGAACCCACAGCGCCCGCCTGGCTGGCTCCTGGCTGAGAATGGGGTTAGAGCTGTCCCCAAGCAGTGGGATTCATCTTTCTCCTCCTTGTCTCCACCCCCAGAGCCCAGGGCTCTGCCAACACTCTCGGGTCACATGGAAGGAATTCCCTTATCCTTAAAAGACTGTAATAAGGTCTCCTTTCTGGCCAGACAGCCAAGTGTGCTTACAAAGGAAAGACGCGGCTGCCGCATTAATCTCAGGTCACGTCAGACAGTTGAGTTTCCTGGCATTTGTAAGTGATCGAGCTGGTGTCAAAACCTTGGCCTTTCACACCCAGCCCAGCCCAATCCTTTTCCCAGAAGACAGCTCCTGAATGCTCTGCCACCCACACCTGACATTCTCAGAGCAACTCCCTCACTCTGTTTCCCCAAAGAGTGTCCCTCACACCCATCCCTGTTCTGGCTAAGCCAACACTGAGGGAGGCAGGACATATGTGACCTCAAACATAAGGACACAGAAGAGATTTTCCCTGCATTCCTGAAGTCCTGGCCAGCACACACCGGCTTCCTTTGCTTCCTGCCACTGTTCTGCCCCCTCTGCCCAAGCCCACCCTGAAATGCCAGCTATCACTGGCTGCCCATCCTCACCTTTCTGTCGACACAGGCTGGAGTCATCACCTCCTCAGGGTGTCACTTAGAATCTCTCATCCCATCTCTCTAGGGTGGAAGTTCTTCCAAACATCTAACCTCCATCTGTCCTGCTAAGAATCAAGTTCACTTCCTGGTTCTCCACTCTCACAGCCTCTGGCCTCTGAGAGAATTTTGAGCTCCAGGAAGGAGCTCCAGATCCACCCAGCTAAAGATCTGTGCTGTGTCAGCATACTGGCATATTCTGCTGATTTGATCCATACAAACAGCTCCACTGTCAGTATCCTTGGTTCCTTTTCAATTAGCCAAGAGAAATGATTTATGCTAATGAAATCAATGGTTTAAAACTGTCCCACAAATCACAGGGGGCTGGAGGCCTGGGTTATAAATACCTCTCAGGAAGTTGAGCTAGCATGGGAAACACGTGCAGCCCACACACAGCTTCTTTCATCCAGGAGCAGAGCAGAGGAAAGACACCCTCCCTTCTCTCTGCTCCCAGGCACCTTCCGCTGCTCTAGACCACCTCTTGCTTCACAGCCCCCACCCCAGCTCTATACACCCCCTCTGGGTGCTGCCAGACCCCACTTGGTCTACTCTCCTGTAACACAGATAGAGCTTCGGGTTCTAAGTCAAAAGGGTACAATACAAATGCCTGGGTCCCTGGGGAGGTGCCCAAAGACAGTCCCTGCTCCAGCTCAAGCCCCTCTGCCTCCTCCCCTTCATATGGATGTATCATCTTCCTCTAGGCCAGAGTTACCAGAGATCAGGCTTCTCAAGAAGTGGCTTTGATTCCAGATGGACCCTGGAGCTGATGAATGGGGGCGGAACCAGGATAAAGTGGAGCCTGGGGGTCCAGGGGGCTCAGCACAGACAGAGAAACCTGAGCTCATGTACACCCGCAGGCAGCCGGCCAGATGACGGCGTCTCCCACCAGAACTGTCAGCTCCATCCTTCTCACACTTTATTATTTTTTCCCCCAATGTAAAATCCCCAGCATTCCCCCACGGATGGGTTTTCCAGCCAGGCAGATGGAGATAGTATTGCTCAACAAGCCCCACACACTTCCCAGGCCTCAAAATCCAGGGCCACTGGGTTGGGGCTGGAGAGGGAGGGTCCTTGGTGCTGGGGCAGAAGCCAGGGGGATTCTAGGCTGCTTGTAAAGCCCTCGGGTCCAGAGGCCCCTGCCAGTTTGCAGCGTGTGAGCTGGTACCCTGCCTGGAACAGCACATCCTGACATTTGGAGAGGGCTGGACTTGCAATCTGATTCCAAACTTGCCAGCAGGTCTGGGCTGTGACGTGCAGCATCAAGTTAAGTCAGCATCAGGCTAGCTACACTAGCAACAAGCTCTGCCTTTCCCCCAAGGTTCTCAGACTGGGTGAAGGGATTGGGGACAAGAGAGGGGTGGCAGGAGCAACACCCAAAGATGGCCTAGGAGTCAGAATACAGAGAACACATGACTGAATTCCAGGGCAAAGTGATCTCCCCTGAATTACCAAATTTCTGGGCCTCAGCTTTACCATCTGAAAAGACGTACAAGCAATTCCAGCATTAAAGAGAATTCAAGTTCCGTTTTCTGTCTTCTTCCAGAGCAGCTGAGAGACTGTCTGTTGCCTGTGTGTCTCAAGGAAAGCCAAGTCCCCAGATCCTCATGGTTCCACCAGCCTCCCTCAGAGCCAAGCTAAAACCCTGCTTCATCCCCGATTCCTGCCAACCCAAAACTGTCAGCCAGGATGACCCCCCACTTT
>PVKY010003774.1:0-20779 GCA_004027775.1 Bradypus variegatus
ATCTCAGCAACTTCTCCTCAGGGTATCCAGCTGGTTCCCCCTTCCCTACGCAACAGCCTGGAAACTCCCAAGGCAGGAAGCTGGGGCAACTGCAGGCTCGTCTCACTTGCTCCCCATCTCTCACGGATCACTGGGCTTTGCTGGTGATGTCTAACGCCTTCAAAATGGTTCTTTCAGATACTTTGTTCACTTTGGGTTGTTTCAAGCAGGTGGGTATATCCAGTCCCTGTAATTCTGTCTTGGTCATATAGGGCATGCATCTTAAATAGCCCCTTTCAAATGGCTGGATGGAAAGTCCACCCCTCCTGGGATTCTCAGGAGCACTTGAGGACTGGGAGGGGGTGGCTTTGCTGGCCTCAGAAGACCGGAGGCTCACTCGTGGGTATCCTTTGGGATGTTTCCACCTTAAAACTAACATGGTGTTCACTTTAACGGGATTTTACCCAAATGAAAATGTACCCGTGAAGAGAGAACACACAGGCCCTCTGTCAGGACTTTCCTGCTTGTGTTTTCCTTAGAGCCCTTCCCCTGGTAACAGAATTTAGGGTGCTGCCTGGCTGCTCCCTCTGTTTCCAGAGGCTCCCACACAGGGGAAGCTGGAAGTGGCCATAAGCCTGGTGCAGTGGCGACGCCTATAAAGTTGGAGTGAGGCTCACCAAGGCCCGAGCACGTCCTTGAGAGGAACATCTAGGGTGGACCGGACCACAGCCAGCTCCACCGAGTCCTCTCCGTTGTTTCGGAAATGTTCCGTCTACGAGTTCCACGAGGCCACACCTGGGCCACCATTTCCATTTTGGGGAAATCAGATAAAAGGCCCAAGAAGAGCATAGTCAAGAGGCTCCTCCAACTCTCAGAGCTTTGCTGTCTCCCTCCTCTCAGGATACCACCTTGAATTTTTTGTTTAACGTCAGTGGGAAGCTGGGCAAAGGACAGACAGACGACCTGGCCTCGGACAGGAGCCATGCTTCACTAATTTTATTCTTTAAGAGTTGACATAAATAAAACACATTTTATTTCCAAGTAGACATTACTATGTGTCCAATTCATTTATTAAAGCAAATAGAGCTGACAAATGTGTGTATGAGATATTCCTTTCCTTTCTCATGAGAAATTGGTTTTGTTTTACTTTCAGGAACATGGTGTTTTCTGCTTTATTGACAACTTGTTCTTTGCACTTATTTCAAGGTCCCAGGGTAGTTCCCTCCTGTGCAGGAGAGGTAAACTGGCTTTTTGCCTCAACCCCCTTCAACTCTGGCCAGGTCTATATGGCAGGAGGAGCCAGAAGAGAAGGGAAACAGACCTAAGGTTCTGATTTCCTGACACTACCTGCTTTTCTCAGACTCATGAGAGTTCAGAGCAACCAACCACCCTGCCTAGTCTCCGAGGCTTCACTAACGAGGCTCAGGCATGCAGGGAAATGAGGTGAGGCCCGGAGGAGCCGGTGACACCGGGGACTGAAGGGCTGGGCAGGCACCAGGACGAGGCATCAGGTGGCCTCACCCAGGAGAGGAGGAGGCACAGGGACAGGAGCTGCGACTCCCCACCCCCTTCACACCTTTTGTCCTCCTGCTTCCTTCCTTCCATACAAGGACACCTCGATGTGGGTCATCCTGGGACAGAGAAGAGGGCAGGAAAAACACAGACGCCAATTCTGGTGCCTCTAAATGCAGAATGGTCCATTCTGAGCATCTAGTTATGAGTTTCTGCTGGGGTACCTGGCTTGAGAAGGGGATTCAGAGGGGACAATGAGGCTACTGGGCAAAAAAGCCAGGAAATGCAGAAGCATTCAATTTATGACAGCCTCAACTCAAAAAAGTGGGGAGAGGAATCCTTTGAAAACTTACACTGGATTTTTTCATTCTTTGGCTCAAAACTCTTCAGTGGTTTTCCAGTGTCCTCAGGAGAGTCCATCAGAGCTGGCCTCCTGCAGCACCTCTGTCCTCCTCTCTTCCCCCTTCTACCTCCCTGTGGGGCCCCAGCCCTCCAGCTCTGTGGACACACCGGGCTGGCCCCTCCTTGGGACCACCGTGGGGGCTGGACTCTGTCTGGAGTGCTCCTTCCCCAGGTATTTACACGGCTCAGCTCAGCTCCGAGTCTTTGTTCAAAGGCCACCCATGCACACCACCCTCTTTCCTGCTCGCAAGCCCAGCACTCCTGATCACCCTTACTCAGGGCTAACTCTGTCCACCCCCTAGCACATCACAGCATCGCTCCCACATTAGCCAACTGTGCGGCTCGCCTCACAGAATGTCAGCTCCAGGACGACGGCATTTTTGGTCTGAGAACCAATTTATCTCCCATGCCTAGAACAGTGCCTGGCATGTAGTAAGGGCTTGAAAATTATTGACAATTATTCAATTTTCAATTATTGAATTATTATTAATATTATAATAAATATTAATAATTATTTCAAAATTATTGAAAATGATTTGCCAAATGCACCAGTCCCCAGAAACAGAGCCCTTCCCAGGTGGTCATGGAGTGCCTAGGTATCTATGACTTTGGAAGCACTGAAGTCTCCTGGCCTGACAGGGCTGTGCGGACTGTGGCCGAGGGAAGGCTCTCATAAGGGCCTGCGTCCGTACTGCCTCATTTAGACTCACGAGGTTCTGATGCCACCTTGTCCTGTGAGTCCATAATTGAGGCTCAATATGAACTTCTTGGTGTGACTTGAATGAGACAGTACTGAGGATATTTAAAAACCCAGCCAAGTGACCAGTTATCACAGAGGAAGGGAGAGAAGGGTTTTTCACTGGGATTTCCCCTCGTCTGTAGCATTTCTCAGCTGCCCTCCCTTTTTGCCTCTGTCAGAGGGAGTTGGCCGTGGTGGTCCCTGCAGCGTTCAGGCCGACGCCCGAGGGAAGAGGCTGAAAGCCTGGGTGGGGACCACTGGCTCGGTGCCCTTCACAGTGGGTCTGGGGGGTAAGCAGTGCCCGGCACCCTCAGCTCTGAGGACACTCAGACGACATCCTCTAGGCACACGCACGCACATTCACACATGCCTGCCCCCCACAGCCACGAGACGGGGTGCGGGGGAAAGGGTCGCGGGTCCTCACGACATGCGTCTGTTGGTAGGTGACGGCTCTTGTACACTGGGCCAAGGTGGAGACAGTGGAGACAGTGCAAGGGAATGAGCACACTAGAGGTCAGGATGAGGTCAGAGGCAGAAGAGAAAGGCGACAGGAAGTAATCAACACAAGATGAGCCTGCACCCGGTGACACCAGATGGCACGTTTCAGCAGACACAGGACGCGGGAGAGAGAAAAGAGTGAGGGGCTTAGTATCCATGGACTCCACCTGGCTGGGGGCCTCCCCGGCCCAGCCCAGCCGGAAACTCATCCACCGTCACTCATGGAGCAAGGTCAAGGAGCTCCTGAGCACCAGGAACCCACACGGTAAAGCGCACCTGTGCGCAGCCCAGGAACTTGGGAAGCATAAGCGTCACGATCATACAAGGTGATACGTGAGCACCAAAAGAAGGTACTGCTCAGAATTAAAATAGTTCTTTTCTTTTAAGATCTGTAAGAGACCTTAGGGATCAAATCCAACATTTTGATTTTAGAGAAGAGATGACTCAGTCACCTCAGGATACAGCAGAAAGAAGGGACCAGAATCCAGGCCTCTCCCCCAACAGTGGGGTGAGGCGGCAGTGGGGCCTCCACTCTGTTTCTGTTCCCGTTGGTTAGAGGTTGGGGATCTGGAGAGAGGGCAGAGGAAGGGCAGACAGTGGGGAGAACCCGAGCCCCAGCTCCCGCACGCGACTCGACTTCCACTGCTGCTTCAAGAGAAGCAGTCCTCAGTGAACAGCAGAAGAGGGACGCGGGGGAGAGAAAAGTGTGAGGGGCTTGGTATACGTGGACTCCAGCTGGCTGCGTGCCACCTGAAGCACATCCGAAAGAGTCAGCGGAAAGAGATGGAGTGAGAAAAAAGGGGGAGGGACTGGGCTCAAAGGAAAGTGAATGCTTATTCCTCACAGAAGTGGCCACAGAAGGATTTTGTAACACCATCCAGCTAATCCACTTTAGATCTTGGGCAGGAATCTCCAAGCCCTTTCTCTCTGTCACGGAGGGCTGGGGCCCGAGAGATGATGGAAGACACCCCCCTTGTGTTATAGACAGGAACACGGAAGCCCAAGGAGGGCCCAGGCCTTGTTCGGTGGTACACAGCAAGTTCGTGGTTGTGGAGGGCAAGAGTTCAGCCTGCTGTCTCCCAGACATCCCCGCTGCGCCAGGCCCTGCCAGGACCCCAGCATGGGGGCCTTCCTCTGCAGGGGTGCCAAGGCCGCAGGCACTGCTGAGGGCACGAGCCCTTGCCAGGAGGGTGCCCGGCCCGTCGCCCTCACTCACCTCCGCTTTCACCTGGGAGAGAGATGGCTCCCCGGGAGGAAGGCGACCTCAAATGCCAGTCCTGAGGGCAGGCCCAGCTCGGCACCTGTGCCAGGGGACACTCACCATTCATCTGGGAGGGCGACAAGGAGTAGTCTTGGGCCGCCGACCGCCGGTCCGGCCTCAGGTTGCGGCTCTGCCTGCCGGAGCCCTCCACCACGTTCAGGATGTCGCTCCGGTCGATGCTCCTCAGGGCTGCGTAAAGGTTCTCCACTGTCGAGGGAGAAGAAAGGAACAGGCATCTGAGGAGCGAATTCTAATTATTCTAAGACAGCAAGGGAATATGGCCTGGGCCCTGAAAATGAGCCCAGGAGGAAGCTGTGAGAAGGAAGATGATTTATTTTTTCAGAAGCAACCCTTCTTTTGTCAGAAGCAAAACAAACTGCCTCTTCGGAGAATTTTTTTATTTTTTAGCAAGTTAGATGTTTTCCAAATGCTATAAGTGACCAATTTAAAAGCATGGAAAGTCTGGGTTTTTTTTGTTCTTGTTTTGTTTTGTTTTGGTTTGGTTTCTTAATCTAAGAGGAATGCTGAAAATGAGGGTGAGAATGATAGGATTCAGTCCTTTTGAAATTCTTGGTCCTTGTCAGTTGATTTGAGGTACAAACGTAAATGTCCGATGTCCTCTTGAACATGGGAATATGGTTGGGGAGGAGCTAAAAAGATGTAACTCTTCCCCCCAGGTTGGAGAAAAGGATGTGCTAACCTATGAGCAGGGGAACCACTTCTGACAGGGATTCAGCTCACCCACACTCTGTCCTAAGAGGACAGTACCCATTTGGCTCACAAATTCAACAGGGAGACTTCCAAGACGACAGTCACACACCTGACACACAGGCTGGAACCTAGGGGCCCTGGTCCAATTTTTGTCCTATTCCAGGGATGGGAGAAAGATTGAGGCCAAGATTCTCTGGCAACTTGGCAGAGATTGAATTGATTCCCGAAGGCCAACATCACAAATGGAACGAACGGGAAGGAAGTTACTGCTCTGGTGAGGAGCAGGTCCTGACACACGCTTTGGAAAGCGAAGGCCTCCTGCACTTAAGGATACTGACTCTTTGCGTTTTCGCCTTCCCGGATGACCCAGAGGTTCAGCAAGGCTGCACTCTGCTCCAACAAGGAGTTGGGGTTTTCCACGCGGATTCTGTTGATGTCTTCCACACTGAACTGCAGCTCCCGGGCAAACTCTGCAAGTGAGGAACCAAGACCCAACATGAGCAGATTCTACCCCAGCCTGGTTCAAGCTCACGAGCCGGGAGTTGTGGGGTGGGGGGCACCTGGCAGGTGGTACAGAGAGTTAAAGAACTGGTCTCCCTTTGGATCTGGTCTTTCTTCTTACAAAGAAATACCCAGTGAAATGCAATCACTTACATATTTGAATAATACATCTTTGAAATCTAGGGTGGGGGTAGAGGTGCTCAATAAACAGCAGTTGAATAAATGAATGAATCAATGACCTTTCTCTCCTTCATTATATCAACTATGAGATGAGAGACTGAGCTTCAGCAAGGCCAGCAACTTAATCGAAGCCACAGAAAAAGCTGGTAGCAGAGCTAGGAGTGGAGCTGAGCCTGCTGATTTCCACCCCCCGTGCTGTTTGCACTGCACCAGGATGCCACTGATTTTCCACCAAGGCTCGATTAAAATGGGAATGCGTTTAGGTAACCCTGTGTTTCCCTATTTACGTTTCTTAGGGAAAGGCATTATTTACATTTAAAATAAAAATACAAATTACCCTCTAAATGCAAGGTAATAACACAGAATGTTAACATTTTCCCCACGCATTTTTATTGTTATTTCCCACAGGTGTTTTAGAAGGGAGAACAGCATCAGTGTCTGATTTCAAGGATGACAAAGACTAGAGAGAAAGCATCAGCAAGAATCAGAAGGCTGTCTGCATCTCACACACAAATATAGTCGTGCACACACTCACACACAAACACATCAAAAAGCAGCAGTAGATGTGGCTTAAAGGATGAGCAGTTGGAAACATGAGTTTTTGCCACACTGCCTTTCAGCAAGGTATTGCTAAAGTTTCTGGATTTGTCTAAAGCACTCCGCAAGGTGACTGAGTGAAGGGAATCCACTCAGATAAAAAGTCAAACAAAAAAGGGCGGGGGGGGGAAGGGTTAAGTTATAGGGTCTGTGGTTGAATTAAAAACATTCGGAACTTGCACTCTCTGTCGCCCACCAGTACCATGTCAATAAGATCCAGCCCTATTGTCAGTGGTACTTCTGGTAGACTTCAGCTATAGCCTGAGGTTATCAATGCAAAAATCTGAAACTTGCCCTTTGTTTCCCTTTTTCCCTCCACAAAGCCAGACTTTGGGTATAACAGAACATAGGAAGCAGCGGATAGTCAGAAGATGTATCTTTTGCTTGGGTTTTTGTTCCATTTTTCTGGACTCTGTTACTAACTAGCTACTCAACCAAGTCACTCTATTTAGCTGAATCTCAGTTTTCCCATCCTTAAAACAAGGTGAACTAGATAAACTCTAACCCTTAAGATCTCTTGCAATGTCTTCCTTATAAGGAAAAACCACACAGAAATTGTGGAGAGAGGGAGCGTCCCCCTTTCCAGCGGCACCTCGGGCTGCCACCAGAACTATCCAAGACAATCACAAATCAGATGCGTAGGGGACGGGGGAAAAGAGGGTTAGAAACGCTCTCCTCTGGGGCTCATTTAAGGGGAGGAGATTTAGGGGTAGAAGAGAAGACGAAGTGCCTTTACGCCCAGGTTCCCAGACTCACCTGTCCAGCTGGGGCCTAGATGCTCTGATATAATAGCCATTTTCATGTCTGCTTGTTCTGTCCCACTGAGAAAACCTGGGGAGAAGCATTGGGTTTCATTTAGTGGCCTCGGCAGGGCACGGCACCAACAGGCATGAGCAAATGGCAGCTGATGGGTGCAGGTCACACGGTGGCCTCTGTGCATATTGGGTTGACTGCTAGGCCTGTGAGAGCCAGGTGGAGACCTGGGTCAAAAGCCCTATGTGCTGTACCCTTGTCAACTGAGTAAACTGATCAATGGCAGGGCTTTTGACCGGGGGAGGGGGAACGACCTCACTCAAAACCTTGGCAAGGGAGTGAGAACATATCATCACAAAGTGGTTTATACCCAGTGTCGATTCGCTGAGAATGCTGTATCTCAGGGCCAGGGGTGTCAAAGTCCTTCTCCGCTCATCAGCTCCGCTCCCCTGCAGAAGAAAGGAAAAGAGAGGGTGCTTGGGGTTTCAGGCTACTCCCCCTTCTTGGGGAAGGTGATTTGAGCCCTTATGCTGTGGCGGTGGGGAAGGATGACCCCAGTACTGGGAAATAGTAGCTCCTGTTCTTGGGAGGCATAACAGAAAGAGCAGAGGTGTGGGAAGAGGTGGGAAAGCAGATGAAGCTCCTGCATTTCATTAATAATAATAATAATGGCAAACTTATCTAGCACTTCTCATATGTGAGGCCCTGTCTAAAGCTCCCAACAGCCCTATGAGGTGGGCACCCCGGTACTATTATTCCCATTTCATCGACGAGGAAACTGAGGCATAGAGAGGTTAAGTACTTTGCCCAAGGTCACCCAGCTAATAAGTGGTAGAGCTCGGGTTTGAACTTAAAACCAAGTTTTTCCTTTTGGATTCTTTTCTGCTCAAAAGTCCCAAGGAAGGAGGCTTTGGTTTCTGATACTGGCCCCAAACACCCACATGCTCTTTTCAAGACTGCAGGAGACCTCTTTTGAAAGAGAAGTTGGCTCACCCTTGTCCCCAGGAAAAATAGAGAAATCGAGCCATGGATATATGAAGGGAACCTTGCTTCTCTTCTAACATAGCATGGAAGGCTGATGATTGAAACCACCACCACAAAACGACAACAACAAAAAAACCATGGAGACATCATGGAGACATTATGAACACTCCAAGTCCCTAGAATATGTGGTGACTCTGATACTCTCACAGGTACCAAGAAAGGAACATACTTGGTCAAGACTTCCTTGCTGAGCTCAAAAAACCTGGGTGTTTGCAGTGGCTGAGGACACGGATTCCCTTCTTTTGAGGGCCTAGCACCCTGGGGAAGATAAGCAAGTAAACGAAACAAACAAACAAAAAAAGGCTTGACAAAAGCTACCAAAAGGCTGGGTAACCTTGAGCCACTTAGGACCCGGTTCTAAGCCTCAGAGGCCTCTGATGAGGAAAGCCAGTGCAGATGCCTTTAAAGGTTCTGTCGAACCCTAACGTCCTGGAGAGCTCACGGGTTCACAAATGAATATGCTCATCCCAGTCTGACAGTGACATTTTGTCCTTCCTGCCACATGATCAAAGCCAGACTGAGCTTTTCAGAGAGTGTCCAGCATGTTCCCCCTGTGGGGCCACAGACAAAGGTCCAGAGGAGAGCAGAGAGCTTTTCTGGACCTTGGGGAATTCAAATGCAGCTTTTCAACAGGACTCCACTTGGGGTCTGTTTGGGGACCTCCTTAGGGCAGCCTGTCTCTAGCCGGGGCCCTCAGCAGGTGGGCCTGGAAGCTCACCGTGGTGCAGGGGGGCATGGTGATGTTCAAGTGGCAGAGAATGTGTGGCGTGTCCTCATACTTCATCGCCTTGCGCAGGAATGACAAGGAGCCTCCTGGTTCTCGACTGCTGTCCCTCACCTAAATTCAGTGACACAAAAGGAAGATTCAGGGTGCCCCCCCTCTAGGGCACTGGGCGGGTTGGCTTAGAGACTGCTGCCTCCCACATCGTCTAGACCCAGGTGACAGGTCAGCCGGGGGATGACAGCACCTTCACAGGTATGGCCAAACGGTTCTCCCGAAATGACTGGAAGTGGAAGCTCCGCTGCTGGGCGGCTTTTCTGACTGGCATCAGGTTTCCAGAGAGTTCTGCAAAAAGGGGCATTCCTTCCAAAACCTGTAGGAAGGGGAAGGCAAATACAAGTTGTCAGAGAAATGCCCAGGAAACCCGCCTTTCAGCTTTAGCTTTCCCCTTCCCAAAATATACTCTTCCTACTGCATCGGACATATGTGGTAGGTCCTAAAAAATCCACTGTTTGTTTTGGAAAAGGCTTCATTTCCAAGGTTATAATGAATGAAGCATGCTTCCTTGGTTCAAAAGATTTTATAACATGCAAGAATCTTCATATATCTCTGAAGTTTGCAGGAATTGCTATCACTGTATTCTACAACTCCACTAGGATGTCAGAAGATGGATTCTGAAAAAACCTGGAGCTGTTTTTACACCTGTTCAAAAAGATGTTTAGTTCATCAGACATGCTAGAGAGACCAGGTTATAATTTACTCTCACCTATAATAAAGGTTCATAATGTGTATACAATGTTTTCAACTGAGAAGTACCATTAACCCATTTGACAGCTAAGGCAATTGAGGCCCGAAGACAATACAGAACCTGTCTAGAACCAGGCTCCAGAGCTCTAGTCCGGGGCTCTTCCTGCTGGGCACGGCAGCGTCCCCCAGAGGGTTCCGCACAGACTGAATTTGGAGTTTCGTTCCTGGCGTAGCATACATCTCAGTATGAGAGAGCATCCTCGGATCAGCAACAGGTGCAAAGCTTGTACCCCTTCCTTTACCCACTTCATTATTCCAACCCTCTCTCCTACCTCCCCATCTGGGTGCTACCAAAACCCTGGCACAGGAGTTAGAAGTAGAGGCTCTCAAGTCAGACTCCTTGGACAAATCCTTTCTCTGTCATTCACTAGTTGTATGACCTAGGGCAAGTCACTTAACCTCTGTCAGCCTCAGTTTCCTCATCTGTATAATAAAAGCACCCAGTTATGAGAATTAAATGAACTCATGCAAGTAAAGCACTTTTAATAGTGCTTAGTACATAAAAGCTCAGGGAATGTCGGCTCTTATCATCACAAACAACAGGACAATCTGCAACCTCCTCTTAGATACACACGGTCATTTCTCTCACCTTTGTCAAAACTTTTCTTTTTTAACTTTCAATTTTGAAATAATTTAAAACTTATAAGATAGTTGCAAAAAAAAAAAACATAAAACCTACACAGAGAACTCCAACATATTCCCTACCCAGACACCTAGCTCCACAACTTTTAACATTTTGTCCCATATGCTGTATCATTCTTTCTATCCATCTATCATCTATTCATCCATCCATTCATCTATTTCTAAACATCTGAGAGTAGTCTGTATAATCATATTCCTTGAACACTTAACTGTCATGTAAATTTCCTAAGAATAAAGATATTCACTTACATAACCACTTTAAGTATCGTTATCAAGTTTAAGAAATTTAACATTGACAGAAAGCTCAGTCTATATTCTAGTTTTTTTCATATCCCCAAAAATGTCCTTTTGGGCATTTTCTCTTCCATTATTAGATGCAATCCAGGATCATATATTGCATTTAACTGTCATTGTCTCTTCCACCTCTCTCTTTTTCCAAATGTGGGAACATGGACAACTTAAACTTTCCCATCTCAACCACTCCTAAGCATACAATCCCACAGGACTAATAGCATTCACAATCTGTGCCACCCACACCACCATCCACAACTGGAACTTTCTTATCACTCCAGAAACCCTGCACCATTATGCACTAACTCCCCATTCCACCCCCACCCTTCCCTACCCCTGGTAACCTGTACTCTACTTTCTGTCTGTACAATTTTGCATATTCTAAGTATTTCACACAAGTGGAATTACATAATATCTGTCCCTGTGTGTCTGGCTTATTTTATTTAACACGATGTCTTCAAGGTTCACCCACGTGGTGGCATGCATCAGCACTCAGTTCCTTTTTAAGTCTGAAAAATAGTCTATTGTATGTATATACCATGTTTTTTTAATCCATTCGTCTGCTGATGGACATTTGGGTTGCTTCTACTTTTTGGCTACTGTGAATAATGCTGCTGTGAACACTGGTGTCTGAGTTTCTTTATGATGCTCCTCAAGAGGGAAATCAAGGAGACACTGCCTAGGAACCCCCTCCCCTACAGAGGAAGTATTTCCTGACCACACTGGGTCACAAGGTACCACAGAAAACAGCCCGTGAGTGTCCCCGTCCCGGCTCTGGAGATTCTGTCCCCACGTGAGAAGGCCTGCGGGTGCCTGGTAATAAGGTGACCCAGGAGCCGTACCTCGATGTCCCTGCTCCGTGCTACCTCAACGAAGTTCTCGTGCTGCTCGAGTGTCTTGTCCACCTTATCGTCTGTCATACAGTAGCAGCGCAGCCGCCCTTCCCGGGGGTCATTCATCTTGGCAAAGATGACAAACTTGGCCATATAGGGCACCGCAGTGAGCTCTTTGTACAGCAGAGTGGCGAAGTTCACAGCCTCAGCCGTCCGGGGACAGTCTGACAGCCAAAACCTAAAAAGGGAGGGCTGGTTATAAAGCCTCTTTCTAAGTGCCCACTGGAGCGCTTTATTTCTATCCCGACAGCAGCTGCCTGTGAGCCAGGCGATGGCTACTCTAACTCTCCAGTTAGAGGCTCGAGGGGACTTTTCTCTGTGGAGAGGGGCAGCATAGGACCGCAGGGTCAAGCCTGGGACCAGCTGGCCAGCTTGCAGAGCTGCACGGACCCCCATGCTGGGGCCTGGGAGGCCCACTGGGCTGAGCTGGCATCTCACCTGGCGGAGACATTGGTGGTGAAGTTGGCACACTCATTGGCATACACAAGCTTGGTTGTTCCCGTTATATCCTCCCACTGGGCTTGATCTGTTCCTCCTGCAACAGGATCAGAACTGGGGCTGAGGCACCATCTTCAGAACAGAAACATGGGGCCAAACTAAAGCACTAAGGACAGAATGCACCAGGGCAGAGATGGGCACATCTGGATGAGGCTCGCTTGGTCTGCGGCTGTGAGCATGACTGTCCTCGCACACTCCCCTTCTCCTGCAGGGTCAGGGGGCTCTTCCACGGGGATGTGGACTTTTAATCAGGGCATCATGCCTCTACCTCTTTGCAGAGCACGTTACCCCAGAGGAAACCAGCAAAAAATGAGGAGATGGCTAGCTTCGCCTTCTCCCATCTCCCCCACCTCGTGCCAGCTGGAAGGAGACACCGCTGCAGGGAAGGGAGTACAGAGGCAGGACGGCAGGGCTCACCGATGACGCTGCAGAGCAGGCGCAGGCTGGTGGTGTCCCCCTCCCCACTGTCCCGAGGGTTGTCCATCCATGAGGGCGGGAGTGGGATCCGAAGCCCAATGGGGCGGTGGAACTTCCGGCGCCGCGGGTCCACGGTGACGATTGGGCTGAATGTGGCCTGGTTGCCCAGGAGTTTGGTGACTAGCTCATCTGGTACAGGCTGGGCCTGTGAAATGACACGGGCGGGAGAGGGGCTTATCAGTCAGGAGACAGGTACCAGGCCCACAGGGAGAGCGGGCTCTACCCACCCACAGGGCAAAGGCCCCTCCTGGGAGTTCCCACTGCCAGTGTTTGTGCCACTGGTGCCAGCTCTCAGGCACCTTGTCATGCTCAGTGCCGGGCCGGCCCAGGATCTGATGTCACTGCCTAGCTCCCCTCTCTGGGCCCCTCCTCTCCTTGATCCTGCTGCTTCTCGTCCCCAGGGTGTCACCATCTTTGCTCAGCATTACAGTCTGCTCCAGGAAGGGACTGGGATCCCTCCTGTTGTGCATAACTGGTGACGGGGTTTAATATGCTATCTGTGGTTTTTGGCAAGTTAAGAGGGGGCACTGGCTTCGCCTCACCCCTCTCAACTTTATTTTGAGCCTAAGGATCAAATCTCTAACTGCAGAATTTTAGGGCATTGGGAAAAAGCGTGAGGATGTCCCATCAACAGATGAACAGCTAAACAACATGTTGTGTAGCATATAACTGAATGCTATTCAGGCACAAAAAAGGAAGGGATTTTTTTATACAAGATATAGCATGAATTAGCCTTGAAACGTTAACGCTAAGTGAGAGAAGTCAGACACGAAGAACAAACATTGCATGATTCCACTTACATGAAATATCTAGAACAGGCAAATCCATAGAGACAGAAAATAGATCAGAGGTTACCAGGTTACCAGAGTCCGGGGTTGGGGGGAATGAGGAGATACTGCTTAGGGTGCAGTTTCTGTTTGGGGTGATGAAAATCTTTTGGTTATGGTAGCACAACATTGTAAATGTAATTAATGCCACTGGGATGCACATTTAAAAATGGGTAAAATGGCAAAAGTAAAAAAAGTGCCTGAGTGATGCCATGGGGACAGGGGGTGTTCCTCCTGAGGGCCTGATGTCCCTCCAGCCTCCATGGACCCCGAAGGCGAGGTGCCCCCGACGGGCCCAGGAGGGGCGTGTCACCTGCAGGGCCAGCTTCACTCTCTTGATGACCGCATTTTCGGGGAACGTCGCCTGCACCAGGGGGACCAGTGTGCTTCTCAGGGACCCCCCCTCGGGGCCGATGGTGTCGCAGTCCTGACAGAGCCGTGACACGATGACGAAGTACAGGGGGAAGTCGGTGGTGATGATGCGGCAGACTCTCTTCTTCTCCAGCTCCTCCAGGCTCCCCAGCTCTGGAATCACACGGCGAGGCCCCGGCCACCTGTCACTGAGCTCAGACCCGCCACCACTCTGCTGTCCCCAGAGACCCTGTGTAACAGCCCCCCCCACCTCCACCCCAGGTACCGCAGCAGGAAGGGAGGCCGAGAGGCTTGGACAGAGAAATCCCTGTGCCCGAGGCTCCAACAGGAGATGTGGGATGCAGATGAGGCCGAGCACCCAGCACCCACTCAGATGTCCTGGCCACCTGAAGCTTAACCCATCACGGCCGTCTCTAGCTTCCCAGGGTTTCCCAAACTCCAGGCAGCCCCAACAGCCCACCCCAGTGGTGTAACCTCACACCCCCATCTTCCGGAAGGTGGGCCAGCCTGCTCTGAAATCCTTGGGGCTCAGTTACCTTCGTCCATCCCATTGAGGATCTCATCCAGGCAGCTTTCTCCGGAGCGGCTCTTATGTTCCTTCCATATGGAGCCGTTTTCACTCCTCAGAACCACCAGCTCACGGTCCCCCCGGCCGTGGGAGGCAAAGTGGGGGATCTCCACAATCACAGGGCTGAGGGTGGGGACAGAGTAAGCCATGGGAAGGTACATGGACACGGAGATGCTCATCATTCAGGCACATGGGGTGTCGGGGGCACAGGGTGGGAAGGGCAGGCAGGGTGGGGAGTGGGGGAAGATGGGTTCCAGCCTGGAGGGAGAAGGGGGTTCTGCAGCCACAGTGGAGGACCACCTCCTGTCAGGTCCCTACAGTGGGACACATCTGCCTTTGGGCTCCTGGGACATCCCCAGCCCCTTACAGCCCCTCAGTGTGCCAGGAAGGGACAGGGCTCAGCCTCATTTCCCAGAGCACAGTCCAAGGCTCAGCCAAACACTCCCCCTTGGATTTGGGACTGAGAACACACCTGACAGCCTTAGACAGGTAAGCTAACCTTTCTGAGTCTCGGCTTCCTCACCTAGAGCATGGATATAACAATGTGTATTTTGGAGGAAGACTGAGAATTACATTGAAAAGAAGGGCTGCTTTACAAATGAGTGATGAGGCAGCGGTGGGGACGGCAGAGCAGATGGGGTGGGACAGCAGCACTCCCTGACAAGACCTGTCTGTCCTGTTACACCCAGGGCCCTGGAAGGATCTAAGGGAACCCTGGTCTGCGGCAGAAAAGGTGATGACTGGGCCCATTCATCTCGAAGTCGCCCTTGGGGGCAGGGCTGCAGGAGCCGCCTTCTCTCTGGTAAGACTATTTTAGTGCCTAAATGATTAAATGCCTTGGGATCCCCTAACGCAGCCCTGTCTTCTCCTGCATTTCTCTCTATAGTGTCACAGCACCACCAGGAATATTGACTCCTGTGTCTGCGAAAAGGCAGCGAAGGGGAATAAACGCCCGCTCCCCTTTCCTGTCCATGGGAGCAGAGGAATAAGCCCACATGGGGCTCAGTGGGCAGCGAGCAGCCAGGAGCTCGTGCCGCCCGAGCTCGCTCAGCGAGGGCAGCCCCTCACCTCAGGAACTGGGCCCCCGTGGGCCCCAGCGCGATGACCCTGCTGGCCAGGCCCTCCTCCTCGGCCAGGGCCGGCGGCGTGCTCAGCTTCTGGGGCTTGACCAGGCGGCAGGTGATGCGCGTGGGCGCCGCACAGGTCCGGGGCGGGATTGCCACCCGCAGGCCGGTGTGGCGGCTCCCTCTCATGGAGCCCCCCCGGGCATCAACCATGAAGCTCACCAGGAACCTAGGGGCACAGACCACCCCGTTTTGGCCGTCTGCACCCCTCTCTGAGAAGGGAGCGTGGGGGCCCCAGCATCCCGTGCACCCTGAGCATGAGCGGCCACTCACCCTGTGTGCACCGGGCTGGCCACGGGGCTGATGTTGTCCGAGGTCTCCGTGGCTGGGCTGCTGGGGATGAGAGAATCTTCATCATATTCTTTGGATGCCTGAGGAGGAGAGAAAAGGTGTCTGTCCATCCATCTCCCAGCTGCAGGCGCTGGTCACGGGCCAGCTGAACATCGGGCCGGGGCTGGGGCGTTTTGGGACCACCTTGCGGCCAGAGACCAAGTGGCCCGAAGGAGAACCGGCTCCCACACACTAATCCACGGAACTTTCAGGACAAGACATTCCTGGAGTCTAGAAGGGAACACGGACTTTTCCTGCCTTCGTGGCCTCTCCCAGGCTCAAGATCTTAGAATAGATCTCAGGGATAGATGGAGCAAGCCTGGCTTTCAGGTCCTACACCCGATGCACCCACGGGCTGAGCTATCCACCCTCTTCTCCAGCTCTGATTCCACAGGAAACCTCTGCTCTAGGCAGGCTGGTCTCCTCTCTCAGTTGGCGTTACAACCCCCGTGTTTGAAGCTGCATCATCACCTACTAGTCATCTAGCTTTGGGCCAGCTACTCATCCCGTAGGTCTCGGAGATACACGAGGTGAGTAAAGCAAGACCTTGCCCTTGTGGGGCTTTGCATTTCTTCTTCTGGAAAAATGGGGACATTACTGACCTCACAGTAAAATTGGATCTTCAGGGATAGGGGCTGCCTCGCACAGAACCTGGGACGTCACAAGGACTCACGAAGCCCAGCAGGTGTGAACTGGCCCTGAAACCCTCCAGGTGACTTGTCAACTCTGCTTCCGTTCATGCCTCCCCCACTGGTCCAGGATGCCCTTGGTCCTCTTCTTCGCTAGTCCATCCCCGTCCACTTTCATGCCTCACCTTCTCTGTGAATCCTTCCGATTGACACTAACCTCCCTTCTCCAAGCTCTGAAAGGGGTTACTCACCCTACAGTTTGGCCCTTCGTTATTTCCACCCTGCATTCTTCTCTAATTGGTTACATGTACCCGAGTCCACTCTTCCCAGTGAGACCAGATGCCCCCAGGAGGCAGGTATTGCATCTTATGGTCTCCCACCTCCTAGCGTGCCCAGCCCCACACAGGATGCACAGTGAGAATCCACCAAGACCTGCTGATTGAGTTAGTGACCTGAGCAGTGTTGAAGAGAATGGTTTGGTCCAGGAACAAGAAGACTTAGGTCCACCCCGTGGGTTTCCCATCGTTGTCTCCGGCAGCATCCAAGGAACAAGCTGTGGCAGCAACGGGGCCAACTGACCCTATCTCCCGAATGCCACCCAGTGACACCTATGTCGCACTGTTATGATACACCCTAGCACAGAGTGGCCGACTGCAGCACAGCTTCAGAGCTGGCTGTCCTTTCTGGATCCAGGGCTACGGCTGCTGCTTCTAGACATGCACTCCTTTGGGCACAGAGGGAGAGATTCAGCCTCAGCTAGAAACAGACAAGCCTGCATCAGCTCGCAGCCTTAGAGCAGTCATTTCCAATGTTTTGGGTATGATGACACCACACTGCTTTATTTTTTCCCTAAAATTTCCTTGTCTTGGAAAAGAAGTGCCCAATGCCATAAATTAAGGAGAATTACATTGTTTTAAGATGCTCCTTTTTCTTTTTCTTTTTTTGAGAAATTCAGCTGGCATCCTGGGAAGCCACAAAATACGGTAACATCTGGCACACGGGCCAGCTCTGTGACATCACCTTTATATCTGCATTAGTGTTCTAAGCTCCCAACAGCCTTTTGAGGAAGGCAAGGCAGGAACTGTTTCCCTTTTACAGATGTGAAAGAAAAGGAGTAGAGAGGGTTCGGGCCTTGCCCAGAGCTTTATGGCAGGTGCAGGCTGCGGCCAGAGCTGGCCTCTGGCTTTGCTACACCTGCCGTGGGTACAGTTTCCTCTCCAGCTCCCTGACATGCTGCTTCCCTCCATGCAGAATCCTTATGCTCAAGGGGTCTTGGCCATGAGCATGTGGGCTTTGGAGCCAGAACATCTGATGACAGTTCTCAGATTTGCTGGACTAGCTTAATGGTTTTCCACACACTCCCTAAGCTCTCCCAGACTCTACCTCTAACGTGGGAAAAAAATGCTGACAGCACTGGGGGGGAGGGGGTACGAAGAAGACATGAAATCAAGGGTCTGAAGAGGCTTTGTAAATGCTGGAAGCTTGTCATCTGTTAGTTCCTATCATTGTATTACAGGTCATCTCAAAACAATCATTGTCTCAGCATCCTCACTCTCTGCAAATGGAAAAATTAGAGAAAGGATGTCTTACCTGTTCCGCCTCTTCAGATCTGGTCGCCATTGTCTCAGGCGTGACACAAGGAATCCTCGGAATGGCTGGAGATTCCACCCTGTGTGCCAAGAGCATTGGAAAATCAAACAGACGATCCTGCTAAGCAGTCCCCATCTGTCATGGAAAGCTTAGGTGAAACACTTCTGTACCCCCCGCAAATAACCTACCCAATCCATGACTTCTCCTCAGCCTGAGCCCTCTACTTGCATATGCGACACAAAGCTCCCTCTTCCACTCACTGCCCACACCCTCTCCTCATCTGCAGAGCCTTGCCCTTCCTCTTCACCCGTCAGAGCCCAAATGTCCTTCAAGACCTGGCTGGAGGCGTTGCCTCCTCCATGAAGCTTCCCCCCAACTATTCCAACGCGCACGATCACCCCTTCTCTGCAGGCTAACAGCTCTCACTGACAGAGCCCTCACTCTGGGCTTAATACATTAGACTCCAGTGTTCTACGCATAGTTTCATGACCTCTTTGTATTTTGGTCCCACCAAAAGAATTTGCAGGTTACTTGTGATCGGGGTCCTGGTCTTGTATTTCTTTGTAGCAGATCCTCAGTAAATAACAACTGATTAAATACCCTCGTAGCTTCACTCCCTGCTGAGTCCACAGCCCAGTTTTGTCCAAGCCATGGTACTAAGCTGGCATGCCCCTGCCTTTTCAGAAAACGCCAAGGGCTCAGGTTTTTTTTTTTTTTAATATTGAAGGTTTTAGATTTATTTGCAAAATATGCCTGTGTGGAAATGCACACACAGTGGGGCAGTTCTCTAGTCAAAGGGAGAAATGACAAACGTGTTCCAGGCAGATACAAGCCCATGGTGCATTTTTACCTAATGTTAACTCACTGACAGAAGAGCATGGCGGTCAGTGTCTGATCTTAGCAACAACTTCTAGTGTGTGTCTCCCTCGGTGGGTTTTTCTGGTGAGAAGCTGAGAGCACGTGAGAGTGAGAGAGGGTGTGAATATGTGACTGTGAATGAGGAGAGGAAGACAACTGGGAGGTAGGGATAGTGGAAGAGGGAACGGATGCCTCCAGCCCACACCCTGTAGGGTGGCCCCAGCGTCCCCTCCTTGCAGCCAGGGCCCAGAGCTGGCCTACTCCAATGTAGATCTGGATGCATGGTGCAATGCCCCCAGCCTTCGATCTCTGTCGGTGGCACACCCAGAGCCAGGCCCTCTGGAACTGCAGGCCGAGACCTCAGCCACCCGCTCTATGACCCCTTAAGTGAGCACTTCTTACCCTTGGTCTAACTGAGGCACAAAATCCAGCAGCTCTTTCTCATCGGCATCCCTGGAATCCGGCCTCTCAAGTTTGGAGTCGATTAGTTCTTCCCCTGGAACAACACAAGTTTAAGTGAGTGACTGGAGGGAGAGAGCAGATTTCTTCTTCTTCCTTTTTTTTTTAAAGTGCTCTTCCTGGTCCACCCCTGAATGGGTGCACCTGGGGAGTGGAGGAGGCCTTGGATGCTGAAGGACAATCAGCAATGCCTTTGACCCGTTATGCTCCTCCAGCCCCGGTATATGAAGCAGGGCAGACAACCCCTAAAGTCTCAGTCCATACCAGGATTGGAGAAGGAAAAAACATAGCCAGAAAGAAGAGCTTCCTTAGCTTGGCAAGTTCCACCTCAAAACAGCCCTTTTAAGGTGCCCAAAGACACCAAAGAAAGAGTTGTTACTATTCTTTTCCTTACCACACACTACAGAAGGCTAAACTACAATGGAATTGAAACCATTCATTTTGAAGGGCTGTAGAAATTTTTTTTTTTAAGCTGTGGAACCTCATTATTTCCTAAACCCATACTAAGAGGTTCAAACTCTGGTTGAACCAGCTGTCTGCCACCCAGAGGGCCTGTTTGTCTCTCTATCCTTGCTTGACCTGGAGTTGGAACCTGGGCTGACCTTGCACTGTCATTCACTGTCACTTAGCAGTGAGTGTTCTGGCTTTGTGATCTGGCACTGACAGAGCGAAAGAACAACAGCTCATGCAGTTATTCTCACAAACACAGCGGCATAGGCACAACACAGAGATGGATAGGCAGGGACTACCTGCCAGGACATGGAACTTATGGCTGTAAATTTCCCATTTAGTGAAGCTGGTGGCTCTGGGAGGTTAGCCATCAGAGGGAGGTGGAAAGCGAGAATGGATTCGTGAGAGCTTGGATTAAGGTGAAATGCACTCTGGTGAGAAAGGGCCACAGGACACAGAAAGCGTTTCATACCCATTATAGTTATATGAGCAGTTCCTGGAAGGCAAAGAAGAGCCGAGTTTAAGGAAGGACAAGAGTGAAGTCAGTTAAAGCAAGAGGCATATTATCAAAGGGATGAAGGAAAGCTTTAACTGTCTGGTTGACAACGTTGTGCAACCACTGGACCCCAGAGGAGGGCAGGATAACTCTAACTCCACCATTTAACATCACCATGGTTCCCTTCAAACTTAAGCAAGGAAGTAAAGCTTCCTTGGGGCAGGGAAAATCCTAAAGGGACTCTGTAGTTCAAAGAACTTGAAACTGGTAATTTCATAAAAATGGATATAATCCAAAATTTACTGACCCACTCCGTGGTTGGGAGAGCAGCTTATTAAAAAGAAATTCTCACAGATTTTAAATAATCCATTTGTTATTCATTCAAAGAACACGGAAAGCATGGACAGAACTTGATGATAGTTCCTCCTGGTTTTGAGAGTTGATCTGAGCAGAATCACACTCCAATTGATACACACATATAATATATGCCATATATATTTATATTTATGAAACTTCACGGGATTTTGTGTTTTGATCTCTAAGATGCAGACTTTCCTTCCTCTAAAATTA
>PVKY010003775.1:0-20781 GCA_004027775.1 Bradypus variegatus
ACTGCTCTCCCCAGGGGTTCTAGACATGAGACTGCCACAGCAGGTTGGATCACCAGACCCCATTTCCCCAGTGTCCGTGGCAGACATAGCGGCTGTGCTCTCCCTCTGGCCCTTTGCTTTGAGGCATGGAGATGGTTCCCTCACACTGTCAAAACTCGGGTCAGATGACATCCATGAGGTTCTCGGGGAAGTGTGGTTTGGGCCTGGCTGGTACTTCTTCCTTCTCCTCTGTATTTTCACAACCGGTCCAGGGACATCTGCCTGTTTGCTGCCTCCCCAGATTCAGCAAAAGGTCCCTGGACCTGACAGTGGTGTGCCACCCATCCTTGTTTCTCCCCGCGGCCACTTGCTCTGGCAGTGGCTAGTAAAACTCAGGATGGCCTGGCCCTCCTCGAGCTCCCACTTCACCTGCTGGTGACCAGGCCCTAGGGCTCCCTCTGGAGCCAACTTCCTTAACCCTGCCCAGAGGCCCCTCCTCAGCTTCACCACAGGGCTGCCCCCAATTTCCCGACGGCTCCTCAGAACCCAGCCCCCCCCCAGGAGACGCGGAGGTTTCAGTTCTCCCGGGGCCTTGCCAGGATCGAATCGCCCTGAATGGCACACTTCTTTTTAACTGTGCTGCCATTATCCTCTTTCACCTCCTTCCCGTCGCTCTCTTGCCTCCCTTTCCGTCCCTCTGGACGCCTCGTTTGCTGCGGATCTCTTTAAAAGTGCCTGTTCCTTCGGAAAACAGGCTCTCACGCCCCGGGCTCCCTGGGACTTTTGATCACCGGCGAGAAGGAACGAGTGATGGCGCTTGAACGACACGAGGGTCCTATAAAAGCAGGTGCAAGAGGGCCCTTCCTCTCTGCCGGGGGGGAGTACTGCCGGCAGACGGACCAGGGCGGTGGGCCCTGCCTGGGATGGACCCCGACTCCTGGGACGTTCCCGAGTGTGTGTGTCAGCTGGAGGGTTGGGGGGCCAAGGTCCCGACGTGCAGAAGAAGGGGTACCCTCCACGCCCGCCCTGGGCGGCTCGTCAGCCCCAACCTCCACCCAGAGTCGGCTTTTTGCTGCTCCCGTTAGATGGCGCTAAAGGCTTTCGAACCACTTGTGCAAGTGCGCCCGGCCCGGAACAAAAAGGACCGCGAGGTGTGCGTGTGCGTGAATGTGAGTGTGACTGTGGCCGCGCACGCACGCGCGAGGGGCTGGCACAGGGTGCAGGCGTCCTCCTGGCACCGCGCGCGTCTCCCTTCCTAGGCGAGCCCAGCCCGGGCGCAGGGCGCGACCCTGGGCGGCGGTGGGTGAGGGGGTGTCTGACCTCCGGCCCCCAAGCACGGCCCGCCGAGAACTTCCGCCTCGTCCCTGCTTTTTTCCCACTTCTGGTGGTTCCTGGGACCCTGGTGAGGCTCCCCCGGAGCGGAACCGGAACACGCCCGCGGCCCCATCCTGCCTCCCAGCGCTGCGCCGGCCGCCACCGCGCCCTGCGGCCCAGGCGGCCCGAGCCGCGGCCTCCGGAAGCCGGCGCTGCGCTGGACATGAACGCGGGGCCTCGGTGCGGAGGGAGAAAGGGAGCCGTGACTTTCAGAGCCGAGACACGCGGCTCAGATGCGAGCCTCGACAACGCACTCGCCCAGGCCCTTTTCTCCGTGTTGACTTACCAAAAGCGCTAGTTTTCAACAAACCTGGTGTTCCCTTTTTAAAAGCAAGGTGCAGCTGCAGGTTTTGTTTTTCAATCGTTCAAAAGGAAATGGTCGCTCAGTGTAAGGTTTAATAAACTTAGTTCGTGCATGTGCTTCAAACCACACAAGGGCAAACTTTATTGCTAGCCTCCAACCCTGGTGGAGCCCGTGTGAAGTCAAACAACCACTTTTTTTTTTTACGCCCTTGGGGAGCACAGATCGTAAGATGCAACCGTCAATTTTAAAGTAACTGTTTAACCAGTGATCAGGGAGCGCACTTTCCCTCCCCCACCGAGTTCACCCCTTCTCCCACATCCTCCGAGCAAAGGGATTTAACGGTGAAGAGGTTCCATCTCCCAGTTCTCTCCTTAATGTCCGCGTGAGCGTCCACTGCCAGCGGATGTGTTTCTCCGAAATCGAGAAAGTGCAGGAGCGGAGCGGTCCTTTGTGCCTTCCCTTGGCTGGGAACCTTCCCGCCGGGTAGGTTTTCCGCTAAGGGAGTGGCGCTCCCCTATGAATATTTCATGTCGGTCGCCGGCTCCGGCGGACGCGGACGGGCTCTCGCGGCACACGCGGGCCGCGTCCCCGGGCGCGCGGCTGCCGGCGCCGTAAACACTTGTCTTCCCACGGAGAGAAAGAGCGAGGCTGGGAGGGGCTGGGGGGATTAGCGGGAGGACGGGGTCAGCGAGAGAGGGGGCTGGGGACGAGGAGTCGGGCTCGGGGTGAGCCGGCCGTGGGGTTCATTTCCATAAGAAAGCCGGACCCGTGATCGGAGGAAGGCTTTCTCGCCGCCAGACCCCGTTTTCTGCAAAGAAGCGGACTCCTGGGCTCGCAGCCCTAAGTCTGCCCTCTTGTCTCTGATGGTGGTTGATAAAATGTGGTTTCAGATTTTGCCTAGAATAAGGCCGGTTTCCTGTCTCGGTATCGACTGGAAGAACCGCGCCGGGTGAGTCCAGGGCTCGCGGCACCGCGCAAGGAGGGTGACGCGGAGGAGTAGGCGTGGGGAGGGCGAGGCGAGGAGGCGCCCAGACTGAGAAAGTTCTCCGGTAGGTTTCTGAAAGGGGAGCGGGGTTGAAAAGCAACCCCCGAACACAGCAGTGGAGGGGGGCAGCGATGGGGTCGGCCGAGGACGGGAGGTCGGGACCCCCCAGACGAGAGCCCAGGCGAGCAGCGCGTGGGAAAGTCTGGCCCGCGCCGCCGCGGCGCTCTTCAAAGACCCTAACTTCCCCTCCGCCGACCCTCTTCCATCGAAGGAATAAAGTGAACTTGCTGAGTTATTCGATTCCACTAACGGTTCAGTTCTTTCTGCTTTCGCATGAAGTTTTTTTTCGGCTTTCGGTGTGAACAGCAGCCATGTGTCCTCAATTCTATTATATATATATATTACTAGGTACTTTATGATCCCATCTGGAGAAATTAAAATCCAGATCTCTAATGTTTATTCTTAGATAGTTTACAAAAAGAAAAAAAAAGTGTGAGACACACGTCTGCAAATATAACAAAAGTACTTTCCCTTCTGCTTGAAAAGTTGCCTGCAAATGGCTTCCCTTTATCGATTCTGGACCACCTGTGCTTTCCAGTGAAATTAAATTGGGTCACCAATCACATCTAGCAATTAAATACCAATTATGACTATTAATGAGTTTATTACTAATGATTGGAGTTTAGGACTCCAAATCCACTCAGAGTAATCAAGCTGTTTTAAAATTCTGCTACCTAAGAATTTCACCGCACTCCATCCCCACAAAAGGAGGTAAAAAAAAAAAAAAAAGTCCAGGATTTTGTTTGCAAAGAATTCGCCAGTAGGTGTCCATGCTCAGTGGTGAATTTCTTACTCTCAGGAAAGTTTATTGCAACTTCTGGGAAATAACGGCATCTTCCTTCTGGGCTTGTCCAGTTATGCAAATTGCAATCGATGATGCTGGTTACAACATACTTGGTTTGGATGCAGAATGGAGGGGCGGAGGTTACACTTCTCTCTCCCATTATTCTTATAATGATGAAAACCCTGAAGATTTTAAGGAACAAATGTTTTAAATCTTCCCGAGGGGTAATGGATATCAGGATGACTGGGAGGTGAGAAAGTGAAGTTTGGTGGTGGTGAACAGAGGAAGCAAAGATGAAATAAGGAACTTGGTCTAAATTTTTAAATTGCTTTTTGCTCATGGGTTGAAATGGATTTGGCCTGTCATAAACTGAGCAACTGTTTGACGAGAAAAGGTTACTGAAGATAGTTTGTTGGTTTAAAGGCTACTTTGGCTGGGTTTATTATTGAAGATGGTTTGCCATCCTTCCTTGCTTCTTTGTTGGCTCCTCTTCTTATCCCAAATGGAAGTCTGTACTCGGTTCTGGAATGGAAAGAGGGGACATGGAGAGGGGGAGGGAATTAATTGCTATTGGAATCCACAACAAGTAAAGAGGAGGGGGCCCGGGCCAACCAACAGGCAGCAAGCAGGGTAGGGAACTGGGCACTTGGAGAAGCCAGCAAGTTCCTTCTGTGTAGGCCTCCTCTGCTCATTGTCCCGCAGATCAGCCCTTCATACAGACCCTTCAGGACACTGGATGTGTTGGAGCAATGAGTTTATCATCTGTCTTGCTCCGGACATCTCCCTGGCCCCTCAGCAGCTCCTGGGTGGAAGCCCACATCTGGTTCTGATGTATTTACCAGGCTAGTGTGGAAATGCCCAGGCTGCATGGCAGAAACCTGAGCTGCGTGCAACTAGCACCCTGCTCTTCTAAACAGCATAAAAGTTTTGATAGTTTCAGAGCTCTGGGTGGCCCCTTGTCATATGAAGCAGTTGACACCCCCTCCCACTACTATTTTGTCAGGATTAATTACCCTGTGGTGGGTGGGGCAACTCACACCTCAGGCCAGCCAAGAAATGCAGCAGGGAAGGAATCCTCCACAGGTAACAAGATGAGGATTATTTTAGGCGCCTGAAGGGGCTGAAAACCTCACTTGAACGAAATGGGCCTGGCATATTCCTCAGTGGCTCCCTGGGTACAAGCCTCTGCCTGGCCCAGGTTGGCAACTTACATGAGACCTTGAGTCCTGAAATTAAACCCTACTATAGCCTCTTTAAAATCTGTCACCCTGGAGATGGAACTTAAAAGGAGAGCTTCATACTTCAACAAATTCCCTGTGGACTCCATGAACCCAGAAGCATCCAGTAAGAGGAGGCAAGAGGCTGGGACAACTCCCAGCAGTGTGGGTCTTGTTGACCATGAAATTGGGGAGGGGGCTGAGTGCAGAAGGGGCAGGACTTGGGAACAGAACTATGGACATTCGGAATTTCTTTGTTTCCTTCTTTGGGTCAGCAGCAGCAGGCCCGGGGTGACAGTACCTGTGAGGAGGGGGTAGGGGTTGCAGGAGTGGGCCCTGGGTTTCTCTCATCTTGTGGTTCTGCCTGTCCGTCCCGCAAGGAGTTCCAGGACCCTGTCACGGCAAGACCAGAGCTCTCCCAAAGTGCCCCCTGTGAGCTGGGCAGGCTGGCCTAGGAGAACCCCAGAGGACATTAGTCTCCTTGAACCTGCAACCCCCCGCCCCACCCCCCAGGCTTACAGGAGGCCCATATCACCCAGGTCTGAGAGAACTTGCTTTCTCAGGAATTGGAGAGGAATTCTGGTGCAAGTTGGAGGCAAATTTTCTAAATTTACAACTTGTTTAGAAATTAACATATGAAGAGGAGAGCAGACACTCTTTAGCCCAGATTGGGCCCCATCATATCAGAAAACCTTCCCTCTTTTCCCCTCCTAGTGAACCCCTGAGACCCCACCAGGTGGCCCTGGCACATTGTTCAGGATGTCATGGAAGCTGGGAGAAGGGGTTGGTCTGCCCATTGCCCTGAAGTAAAAATACAAGTGAGTTTTGTCTCTTCGAAAGGAATTTTACAGCTGCAAACTTCTCCCTGCCAGAAGCAAACTCATTTCTTCAAAGTCCCTTGTCAGCACTCACAATCCCACCCCAACCCTTTAATGTTTCTTCTTTGTGGCTTCAGGTTGCATTTTAGGAGCATTTCTGTAATGTTGTTCATGTCACCAAGCCTCCCTGTCCCCATATGGAATTTTTGGAAACCACACGAATATGAATTTTTTTTAATTGTCTGCTATTCTTCAGGACTAGAATAATGGACAAGACATACACACATTAAGTTGCATAAAATACAGTGAACTGATCAGCCAAAATGCATCTCATTTGCACTTGTGTGTAGCCAGGGGTAAGGGCTTGTGTCAGGGCCTCCTGGCAGCTCCGCCATGCCGGGCTGACTGGCTGGAATTTCCCAGAAGCCCCGTGTCTGCGGCTATTTGTTAGTGGGAGCCCAAGCCCCAAACCAGGCCAGCAGGGGCAGAAGGATTTGGGAGCTCCTTCAGTCCCCTCGGGGCCTGCGACTGGAAGCGGAGGTCTGCAGTGGCCCCTCGGGCTTCCCCTGGTCGAAGTAAAGAAAGGTGACACCCTGAAGGAGGAGAACAGTCCCTGTCACATTCCACACCCACTCCTGCCCCTTCCCCAAAGTTACTTCCTTACGAGCCACTTTCCCACAGGAGGAGGGACACTTTTGCCCAGTCTGTTCCTCCGCCCCAGCTCATACCCTAAGCTTCTTGCTTCCTGCCTTTTGCAGGGTGCTGAGTCTGACTCCTGGGCCCCCGAGTTCTCGGAGCGGTGCCTCTCCCCTGACTCGGAGACGCACGCAGGAGTTGCACTGGGGACCTTCGGAACCCGGGTGGGGGTGGGGAGCAGCGGTAGGTCGGGAGGGGTCTGGAGTGAAGTTAGGATCTTAAGAGCTTTTCTTTTTTTCCTTCCCACTCTTTCTCGAGCGTTGGTTTCAGCTCTTCCCGCTCTCCCGGGCGCAGATCGCGGAGGAAATCCCCGCGGAGCCCTCTCCTAGCCACCGGCTGGAGGTCGCGGCCGCGCGCGGGCGGCAGGTCAGGGCCAGGGTGCCGGTGGCGGTTGCGTGGCGCGGGATAGAGGATTGGGAGGAGCTGGGACCCTCCGAGGGCCTGAGCAGGGGCCGAGTGGCCAGCTTTAGCAGTTGGGAAATGCCCACCTCCCCTCCGAGAGCGCGCGGCCCGAGGCGGATGCCCCAGCAGCGCGTCCTGGGTGCGTCCCTTCCGAGGCTTCCTGCTGCTTCTCCCTGCAAAGCCCTTGGGTGACTCGACACCCCGCCAAGCCCCTCCCTGGGCTCTCGCTTCTCCAGAGCTCTTTCTCTCGCCCAGCAGGGAGCCTTGTGGTGGGCTTCGCGGCCTGCATCACCAGGCCGCCAGCTTGCAGCCCGCTACCTTCCCGGGACCCACCAAGGGCGAGGCACGATGGCATACACAGAGCCACCGTGCCTCGCCGGGCTGCCCCGGCAGCAGCCACCCACAAGGCCCCGCGGGCCCAGGCGCAGCCACCCACCCAGGCGGGCCGCGGCCTGCGGGGAGCCGAGGGGCCGAGGCTGGGAGGCCCGCAACCGGCCCTGCACCAAACTGACAGCCCCCGCACGTCTGCAGAGCCCGGGGGAACAATCAACGGGTTTCTACCTCCCCGGAGCCGGGGACACGCCTGCAAGGTGTGTGATCCTTTCAAGCCCTGGTGCTAGTTTTGCATGAAGCCTTTGTTACAGCTTCGTCAGCGTGCGCGCCTCCAGCGGCTCCCCCTCCCCGGCCCTCCGCTCCCCTCCCTCCTGTCCCCGCACACAGGGCCTGGCGCGGGGGAGCTGGAGCCGCAGCCCCGGACCAATTGCTCCGCTCAGGACACCTCTTTCCAAATGCCCTCTTGGCCTTTGGTTCCATGCCGCAATCTCCTCTTCGTGCTTGGGGCAAATAAACCTGGTTTGCCCCGGCTGCGCGTTTGGGGTGGGGCTGTCCTAGGAGAATGGGCTCTTTGAATGTGACCCCGGGCCCCTGCAGCGTTGGGGTGCTGCTGCCGGTGAATGAGAAGCTCTCCTGCCTCTCATTCTGACTGGGGGTGACTGCGGTGGGCCTGGCAAGGCGCAAGGGTGAGGGGAAACCTGTCCTCACGCGGACAGGATTCGGGGATCCTGACAGACAAAGCGGAATGAGGCTGGCACAGCTCTGAACCAAGCTGGCTCCTACGGGCCACAGGGCGGCCAGATCCCAGTATTCTTGGGTAGGTTTGCCCCGCCCCCACCCCTCATATTCTGTAGGACTTCTCCTTAGCTAAAATGTAGACCCAGACAGGATGTTTGAAAGATGCTCTGGCAGCCAGAAGGTAGAAGTATGGCCATTAACATGCACACACGCTTACATCTCCTGTATCATATGTTCAGATGTGGCTACACATTTCCCCATTTCTCCACAGCCTTCCTATTTAATTCGTCCACATTCCTCCATTCGAGGCCTTTCCGCCTGCCACAGAGTCTTTGGGAGAAATCAAGGATGTGCACCTCTCCTCACAGAGGGTTATGTATGTTATGTAACACTCAGGCGGGGTTTCCTCAAGTTACCATCCTGCCCCAAGTCAGCCAGAAGGTGGTTTCTGGAGGGGGCATCAGAGTGTTGCAAATAGGGGTGAACGCTCCATTCTCTGGGGGCTTTGAGTCTCCTCCCTGGAGCCTCAGTTCAAGCCTCAGGAACAATGGTCAAAGGTAACTGATCTCTCTCTTGGTCTCTCCCCTCACGCCCACCCCTCACCTGTAGCCCCCCGCTTTGATAAATAAAGGAAAACCTGTGGGATCAAGTAGGTATGTAAATAATGCTGACCTCAGCCTGCCCCTCCGCATTTGAAACCAGAAAGCCCATTTTCAGGTGCTAGCTGCCCGTGCCTTTCGGTACTCACCACCTTCACTCCCCCAGACGGCGTGGGGTTCAAAGCTACTTGCTTAGCATCCCTTTCTTTGGTAGAAACATCCAGGACAACTGTTAAATAGTTCTTGGAAGCCTGAAAGCCATTTCTCTCAGGATTGAAAATTTCACAAGCCCTGTATGGAAGAAATCCTCGAGGAGTACAAAGTAGAGTCAGTAGGATCGCCTGAGCAATTTTGACAGATTTCTCCAAAAAAGATTAATTAAAAATAGTTGGTCATTGTAAATTTCGTGAGCTGATTGGTTTTTCGGTGCTGTAACCTACAGATTCTCAAGACCAAGTAACTGAAACATTTATTTTCTTTTTGTTAGTTTTTGGGTGATGCTTTTAATTCCTGATTAGACTTATTTTTTATTTTAACTCTGCTGGAGAGTTTTCAACCTTGGGAATGAAAGATAGATTCCCTCCCTCTGGGGCCTGAATGGAACAAACATGCTGGGCCTCACTCAAATCTTGAAGTTCCCCTGTCTGAACCTGGTTTGAGTAAGGGTGGTGGGTCTTGGCACCTTTTATTTCAGTGCTGGCGCAAGTGAACTCTTTGAAATGAATATCTATTCTGTTTCAGTGTGCAATGTTCCAGCTAACTAAATGGGCTTGCTGTCTGCCCCAAGTCAGTACTGGAGGACAAAACTAATGTGCAATCTCCCAGAAAGCTCTTCATCAGAAAACATCTCTCTCTCTCCCTCTCTCTCTCTTTTATATTAAAAAGATGTTTCTGCTTCCTTTTCGGTTTCCAGTCATTTTGTAGCTATAACAATGAAACATGGGCAGCAGTTAGCTTTCTTTTTGCCCTTTGTAAACATGTCTGGTATTTGAAACTTAAAAAGCCCCAGACACATGTCAGGTGTGCCCTGCACTTTTGATGCTTACTCACCACTCACTGGGTCACACAGGGAATTCACACTTGATTCCTCCTTCCCCAGACAGCTCTCCCCCAAACAATGCCCCTCTTCCAACTTACAGGGGAAGTTAAGCCAAGAAATCAGCAGGCCAAAACTCCCTGAATTAAAAAAAGAGTAAGTTCAGGTTCTCAAGGTAAGTTTTACTGGTTATACTTCACATTCTACCCAGGTGTAACTTCTCTGAGGAAGGAGGAAGGCTGCCAGGCATATTTCCACAGACGTTTCTAAATCTCTGGCAACTAAGTAAGTTTTATCAACAAAATTTCAGTCTATTCCCAGTCAGCTCACGCCAGTTAAATTTTAGTTTTGCTCCCCACATACACCAACTAGAGTTACATTATCAGCACATTTCCACTGGGCAACTCTGGTGACAGCAACCACAGTAAACAAAGTTATTTTCTGAAGAATAAAAAAGAAGAGGGAAAAAACCCTTTCCATACATTTTTAAATGGTTATTTTTTTTACTGTTTAAAATCCCCACTGATGTGAATTAGCTGGGCATCCCTGCTTCCTTTTCTAAGAATCAGGTAAACTAACCACTCTCTTCCCCATCCCCCCACCTCCATGCACCCAGCCCGTTTTAAATAGAATTTCTGTTTCTAAAGGGAAGAAAGGGAACAAATTCCATTAATGAATTACATACATGGAATGTTGGCTAGTCTAAGGCAATTGTATTCGTAAATAAATAGCTTCCTGTTTATTACTTATGCTTTACTGAAAAACTAATGACTTTGAGCAAGTAGCAGCAAATAATGCAACTCGTGGGTTGATTTCCATGTTTTTCTTTTTCTTTTTCTTTTTCTTTTTTGAACTCACTAGAAAAAAACATGGAGTTAAATTGAGTCACTTGTGGGTCCATTATCCTTAAGCTGCTACAGTGACCTGTGGAAGCTCATCTCTAAGTTCCCACGTTTGCCAAAGTGCATGGGGGGGGGGGCGAGGGAAAGGGGGAGAACTTGAGGCTCCCTGGTAATGCTATCGGAATCAATCTGGAGAATTTCACTTTTGCCTCTGGATCTTCCTGAAGCTGACCACAGATTGGTCCTTTTGCAGCTTCAAAGGGCCAAGCCAGAGTGCGGTTCTGCTAGGCCCGCAGATCCGGCAAGACAAGCCCTTTAGGCGTCCCATCTCCCCCTGCAGCCCGCGCTCCCACACTGCCACCTCACTGTCGCCGCACAGGGCCGGGGCCCGCGCGTCCCCGGGCAGGAATGGGGGCTCGGGGAGGGGCCACAACGGGGACAGGCACAGGCAGCGTACTTGGGCGTTTGTGGGGCGCGCTGCCAGGCGCCCAGAGCTTCTCAAGTCCTCCAAGCCCCCGAGTCCAGGGCGCAGAAATTTCCAGAGCAGTCGCCTCCTCCTGCCTCCCCCTCCGCTCTTGCTCCGCAGTCCTAGCTCTCTAGACCAGGCAATGCGACCTGCCTTGTCACGAGACCATTATAAACTGACCCCTTCTACCCCCACATTCGGACCGTAGCAGAGGTTGGAAGTGTATTCCAAGCGAGCTCACCCTTTTAGGCATCCACCCCACTCGCAGCCCCGCGCAGGCATCGTTGGGGAAGAGACACAAAATACCCCCATCCCCATGTAAATTGCAGGCTCTGGTCTCAGGGCTAGGCCACAGTCTTTGAAGAACCTGGGGGTCACGAGCCCAGCTCTGCCTTCACTTTGTGTCCGGGCTCCAGGGCTCGGGGCAGCAGGGAAGTGATTTCAGAGAGAGCCCGGGTCAGGCCAGGCCCTGAGCTCCAGCCCCTCTGAACTCCACGGCAGGCAGAGGGGGAAGGCGGCAACCGAATTTCCCCGGAAAGGAGGCTGAACCCCAGAACAGAAAACCTGCCAACGTCAGGCAGAGATCCACTGGCACGTCTACGTTTACTTCCCAGATGCCTTCCAAAAAGTTACGGCCAGCATCTCTCCAACCTGAGCCAACTTGAGCTTTCAGCAACTCCCCCAAGCTTCCAAGGAAACTTTCAGAAGTTTCCCTTTCTTTCTCTGCTCTATTCCTCAGGCTTTCTCCAGCGACCCGGGCTTGTCTACTACTCTGCCAGTGACATTCTCTTTCATCTCTAGGATTCCCCAGACCTGAATATTTTGAGAATAATAATAACAATAATAGTTATTATTAGTCTGGGGAAGGAGAGCAGGATTAGAGGGTGTGAGAGAGAGGGGGGAGGGTAGAAATGTTGCCGAAAAAGGATATTTCAACCTGTATTTCAAAAGATTTCAGTTGACAATTATCAGTAACCCCAATAGACAACTCCATTTAAAAAAAAAAGAATTTACTACTGCTCTTGAAAAGCCGTTATTTTTTACATCGCTTTTAGGAAGATAGATGAACAAAACATCGCCTTTCAAGCCATTTTGATCCGTAATTAAATGGCAGGATCGGTTTGTATTCTCCTACGGCTTTTACAGAAGTTGCAATGATCCAAAGTCGGGTTGCGGTGTCAGAGTGGCATTTTTATTAATGAGAATACAAAAAGCTTGCATATTCTTAGCCCTGCTTGAATTTAGTTGCTAAGCAACCGGTGTATGGTAATTCATCCGCGAAATTTAAATCTTTGAGAAAGGATCGTGCATTTTGCTGAATGGTCGCCACGAGGAAAACAACTGCGGAGCGGCGCGGCCGGACGGCCGGGCCCGGGCAGAGCGGGGCGGGCAGCGGGCGCCCCGGCCGCCCCGTCGCGGCCGCCACCTCCCCATCGCCGCACCCGGCCCTCCAGCCTGGGGGAAGCTGGGTTTCCGACGCCCAGCTCCCCGGGTTCCCCCCCACCACCCTTCCTCCGTCTTCTAGAACCTTCTGTTTTCACCTGGGGCGAGGCCTTACACCTGATGAGGCTTCGTGCCTCCCCGGGGTTGCAAGCCTCGGAATTCCTGCCGCCTCACCTCGCCTTTCACACGCGCCCACGTGCTGGGCACAGCACGGGCGCTCACACACCCGCGCACACATCTGTGTCCAGGAGCATGCCTGCCGCCCTCAGCCCAGACCCCTCTGAGGTCACTTCCAGAGCCGCCTCTCCTGGAAGGAAAGCCGGACCCGTAAGGAGCTGCAGCTCCCCGCCTGCCAGATCAGGCGGCCGCGGCCGGCGGGCGGTGACATCATAGGCTCCTGCTCGCCACGCTCGCGCCCACATCTTCGGATACAGGAACAAACACGGATGTGAAATCAAGAATGAAAGAGAGAGTAACCTAATTAATAGGCCATGAGCCAGGCTAACAAAATCAAAGAATCTGATTAGACAAGTACCCCCTCTCGCTATCTCCGCTCCCCCACCCCCGGTTCTTCCAGCCTCCATCCATTTCCTTCCCTGGACTGCAAAGTTCAGGAGGCAAACCCAGAGCCCAGCGATTTCCTCATTGAAACCAAGATCAAGCCCACGGCTCCAGCAACCCGGAGGTCACGTGGGTGACCTTCAAGCGCTGGGAAGAGTCGCCCTGAGGAAGTGAGTTGACCAAGTGACCGACAGAACTGGGAGAGCCAGAGCGGTGGCCGCCACACTTCTCACAACTCTTCACAACAGCAACAAACAACACCTGAACTGATTCCTCCTGCTGGCAGGAGAAAGGGCTTCCTCACTCACAGCCATTTTAAGAGACCCTGATGATGATTATCAGTTGTTTTAACCCAGCACAACTCTCTGTTCTACATCACTTGTGGGTCACTGTTAACCTTACGTTCTTAGTACTGTTGCATTCTTAGTACACCCTTCACCAGCCAAGATGTCTAAGCACAGCCAGCTCTAGGTTTTACCACCAGTTTATAGCATGTTTTAATCTTTCCATGCAGCCACGTGCATTACATGAAATAAGAAAATAATTTCTATTTCTATCTTCCTGCCTTGAAGAAAAAAAAAATGGGGCCCACCTTCTAAATAATTAATTTCGAGTCTGAATCCAGTGCCAATACTTGTTGCATCCATTTTAGAGTTTGATTAATTACCCTGGAACTTGGGCAAACTAAACTCCATGTGGACAGAATGTTTCTTCCTTCAGTTTAGGTCTGAAAGCTACAAGTTATTGATGGAGCTTACTCTATTTACATACAAATTGGTACAAATATGCCTATGTCTTAAAAAGCATTTTGTATAAATATATAAAAGTGTCATTTTTGATTTAGCTTGAAGAGGTTGATCATTTATTACAAAAATAAAGGAATAAATACAACAATATATTGTTGCTTCCAACAGGATAAATACTTTACAAATATATAATTTAAAAAACAAATTTAATTGTTAAAATTATTTAAAATGTTACACTTATCGATAAAACTATCAATAGCATATACTGCATTTAATATTAGAACCGATTATTCTCTGAATGTTGAAAACCATTCACACAAAACAGATTATGAGCATGGTAATGAGAAAACACTGGAGGCTACAGGGAAGCAGAAGGAATCCCTAATATCAATAATGAACAGTTCTATTTTGGAACAAAGAAGTAGTCCTTGGCTAAGTACTAAAAAAGAAAAGAAAGAAAGAAAAAAAAAGGCAGCAGCGCAACAACAGCGAAGTGACTATTTTAAATACACCTTGGGTGATTTATCACATAGACTTGCCAGGAGAGGATGGTTGGGCCAAGGAGGAGTCTGAAGCTTGGACAACTGGCTAGAGCTTCAGGAGACTGTAAACTATAAATGGGCCTCGCTTGAGATTAGCCAGACCGATGGAACAGAACTTTGTCACTTTCCTTTGGGTTGGAAGGGGAGGAGGGTGATTGAAATGGAGGAAACAAATGGACACTTTTACGAAGCACAAGACCCTTGGTGCTGCAAAGGAACACAATGACCAAATTCATTAAAAAGATCTGGTGATATATAACAATATTTTCATTATTTACATGTGTAACAATATAAGCCTTAGCACAAAACCTCTCAGTTATATCTGCCCTCTTTTGTTTTTTTTTTCAACCATGAATTTCATCTTATAAACACATTCAAAGGGTTGGCTTTTTTTTTTTTTCAAATGGAGTGCAAGTGTGAGCTCACTTTATAAAATGCAAAATAATCACCAAAAAAGGGCATGCTTTCCCACCTTCTCCAATTAAAAGTTAACTCTGCTACCCTCAAATCAGGGCTTTTTCCCCCAAGTAATCAGCAAAGGTTGCTTTTTAATAAAACACATTGCAAAATCTAATGGTAGCTCTTTTGTTGTCAGCCAAATCAAGAAAGCATACACCTTCCCCTAATTTTAAATAGACTTCTTCCCGTTCAACGAACCACCACTATTCCAGTAGGAAAAACAGGATTTCATTTCATGTGCCAGTAGTATCTACCACAGGAAAACAACCCCACCCAATCCTCAAGATTTCAAATGAGGCCTCCCTTGCGTGCCCTTGGAGACCCCTCAGAAAACGATGATCTTCGCTCCCCCACCCCTCCAGGTTATAAATTCGCTGGGAGCTATTACAATAGCTAGAGAAATAGGAAACAAGAAGGCAAAGAAAAGTAAATTGTGCTTTTTTTCCTCCCTTCTATTTAATAAATATGGCCTTTTTCAGATTTCACAAATCAAAATGATTGTGATTTTTAGTAGGACTTGGTGTTTAAAATAATGCAACCCAATACACGGCCATCTGGCTGGGCTTGATTTATGAAAGTGACACAGAGCCTGTCTGGAAGAAATAACTGTTCCTTGTTTCTCTCACAGTTTTTTGAGTTTTTTAACCCCTGCATCGATATCACAGGAAGAGGGAGTGATGATGAGGGAAGAAGGCAAAAAGTGAGTGACAGAGTGACAGCTAAGTGAGAGCAGTGGGAAATTGGTCTATAAAAATCATAGCTTTATCACCCTTAAATGCTTTTTTTTTTTAAGTACGATATGAAGAGGCTCAACTAAGCAGAGTGTTTTGCTTCTTTAGTACTCACAACCCAAGGCATTACACTTTCATTTTCCCGTTTGGAAATACTGATATTGAGAAATGTGAACACTCTGCAGGTGTATCTAAAGAGTGATCTAAAAAGCTAAACCCCCAGCTCCAGCAAAAGGAAGATACAGGATCATTCCTGGGGAAAGTGGGAAACATAGAAATGTAGAACCTAAACTCTGAGCTGGTAATCATATAGATGGTAATGCAGCGTGGCCCACAGTCGGGATTTAAGAAGTACATTCTTTCATTATAGGGGGGGAAAAGCTTAATAATTTTAAATTAATTACCTTTAGTTATTAATGGGAAATAATTGATATAAAAATATTCTATAGACTTGAAGGCTGTCCTTCACAGTTATTTGTCTTCAGAAGACGAGGAAAGAGGCATAGCAATATGGTGGGGAGAGGAGAGGAAAAAGAGAGGCTAAACTTTGGCGGGGGTGGGGGCTTGGTCTTAACCATTAATAACCAGTTTGGCACGTTTTTACTACTGATGTTCAATCTTCTGGTAAAGCAACTACAGGTATATCCACGAAAAGGGATAGTATTTAGACAAGCTCATCTACCCACTAAAATCACCCACTAAAAACAGGGGAGAGAAAAACATTGTGAAACTTACGGATAAACAAGGAGGAGTGACAACTAATCAAATACTGTTTTAGTTATGTCTGTCCTTTAAGATGTCCAAATATATGCTAAGAGGGGCAGGCTCAACTTCCTCAATGTCTTCACTTAAGGATTTGCATTAGTAAAAAAATATTTTCTAAAGAACTCTTTTCTTCCCACACAGTGTTTACGCATCAGACACAGACTATTTCATTCTAACAAATTTATTTTCTTGATCAGCTCTTACGGAATCACTACTCAAATTAAATTACAATCAAATTATCACATCAAAAGATACCCTTATTACCTAACAACTGTCCATATTTTCATTTCATTTTGATTTGTGCTCGTCTGAAAAAAACACGTAATACAAGATCTGGGGAAAAATAAATTACCGTTTTGCAGCAGTTCATAAGTATTCTGAATAAAATATTAAAAGAAGTCATTTAATGAAAATATAAAGCAAATATTTTTAGATCAACAACGGATCTAACAATTCTCTATTGCCGTCTTTTGAAAAGTCTGTTTATTAAAACCTACCAAAAACACTGCTTGGAAATGGCAGTATTATATAATCCCCTCCACAGCACCCATTCAATCAAAGTTGGCAACGGATTGAGGAGAAGTCCAAATAAGCGCAGTGGCAGGTGTTCAGTCTTTCTAAATCCCTTTATCTGAGTCAGTCCGGAAATAAAAAATAAAAAATATTAATAAAAAAAATATTAGCGGTGGAAATTTTAGGCATCGTCCGTTCATCCCGAGTGGCAGCCGCCAAAGGCAGGGTTTGAGGCCGGGCTTCCCTAGGCCCTCGCTGGGCGCCCAGTCCGCCCGCCGGGGCCTCCGACGCGGCCCGGGAGCCTCTCGCCGCTCCTGGACGGACGCCCCCTTCTCCCTCCCCCGTCCCACTGCTCTTTAGTGACGCTTTTATTTCCAAGGTTATTTTGAGGATACTTCTTTCCTTTTCTTTTGGCTTTGCTATCCAGTCTGTTAATCTCATAACCTGCGAATATTTCTTCTGGAGACAGACTTTTTTCCCTCTCTCTCTCTCTCCTTCCCATTTCATAGCTGATTTCTGCTTGTCCCCAGATGACTTGAGTATGGCCAAGGAAAACAGGGTCCCGGGACACAGGATCATTCTCTGATCAAACCCAGTACTTCTGCTTTCTTTCCAGGTCGCTCCAACAAAACAAAACAAAAAGAACTCTCCGAGAATCACTTTAGACAGCCCTTTGGAGGGAGGGAGTGGAAGCGAGGGCGACTTATGTTTTTAAGAGAAGATGAGGCAGGTGCTGCCCACCGCTGCCAGAGGACATCAGGGTGGGAAAAACCTCACGAGTGCAGTTTTGGTGCGTTAGGCAGCTTCACCCTTCTTTAAAACCAAAAACCAAACACCACCACAGTATAAACGAGATCCCATGATCGCCCCCTTTTTCTCTTCCGGTTTTTGTTCGTTGTAATGTATATATACGTATATATAAAATAGTCTGGATATTTATTATGCTTTAAATTTTTTTGGCCCCCTCCCCTTTCTTGAACTTCAAAAAAAAAAAAAAAATCTCTCCTTGGTCCGTCTCTCTCTTTTCTCCTCCAAGGGTGGGCATGCCTGTCTTTGGGCGGAGGGCGATGCGGCGGGCCCCGGCCCGGGTCCTGGTGACAGCGGGGTCCGCGGTCCGTGCGGCGGCGGCCCTGCCCGCGGCTGCGGAGGTGGCGGCGGCGGCCCTCTTTCGCTCTGCGCCCCTCGCCTCTCACTGCACGCTCGTCTGCAGCCCGTGGTGGGGCGGCGGCGTGTCGGCGCTCACCGTGCCGACCTGCGAGTAGACATCGTCCGGCGTCTGCTGCTGGATCCCGGGTGGCGTCATGCGCTTCTCCTTTTGGCGCCGGTTGCAGAACCAGACGCGCACGACCTCCTTCTCGAGCTGCAGGCTGTCGGCCAGGTTGGTGATCTCCTGCGCCGAGGGCTTGGGGCACTTGAGGAAGTGGCTCTCGAGCGCGCCCTTGACGCTCACCTCGATGGAGGTCCGCTTCTTGCGCTTGCGGCCCTGCGCCGCGATCTTGTCGATGCTCGTGGGGCTGCCGGTGCTCGAGTCCGCCTCCTCCAGCCACTTGTTCAGCAGCGGCTTGAGCTTGCACATGTTCTTGAAGCTCAGCTGCAGGGCCTCGAAGCGGCAGATGGTGGTCTGCGAGAACACGTTGCCGTAGAGCGTGCCCAGCGCCAGCCCCACGTCGGCCTGCGTGAAGCCCAGCTTGATGCGCCTCTGCTTGAACTGCTTGGCGAACTGCTCCAGGTCGTCCGAGGTCGGCGTGTCCTCGTCCGAGTGCGGCTCGTGGCTGTTGAGTCCGGGCCCGGCGCCGCCGCCGCCGTGGTGCGGGGGCCCCTGCGCGTGGTGCGGGTGCGGCGGGTGCGGGTGCGCGTGGTGGTGGTGGTGGTGGTGGTGCTCGGCCAGCTCGGGCGTGTCCCCGCGCACCAGCCCCGGGTGCACCAGGCTCTGGGCGCCGCCGCCCGCGCCGCCGCCGGGCCCCGGGGGCGCGCTCAGCATGCCGTTCACCGTGAAGCCCCCGGGCTGGGAGTAGAGCAGACTCTGCGGCGGCGGCTGCTGGCCCCCGGCCATGGACGGGAGGTGCGCGGCGGCGGCGGCGGCGGCAGCGGCGGCGGCGGCGGCGGCAGCGGCCCCCCAGCCGCCGGGGTGGCCCTGGTGCGGGGGCGGCGGCGGGGGCCCGAGGTGCGGCGGCCCGCGGTGGTGCAGCGCGGTGCCCGCGTGCAGGTCGTCGCGCCCGGCGCCACCCTTCACGTCGGGGCCCTGCGGGGGTGGCGGCGGCGGCGGCGGGGGCTGCTGGGGGCTGCCGGCCATGCCCACGGCGCTGCCGGACCACGGCGAGCTGGCCTCCACGGCGGCGGCGGCGGCGGCGGCAGCGGCGGCGGCGGCGTGGGGCAGGGCGGTGACCCACTGGTGCGCGTGGCTCAGCATATGGCCGCCGTTGCTGGCGGCCATGGCCCCCTGCATGAAGTCGCTCTGGACCATCTTGACGGAGGACGGGTCCCCTCGGTAGGCGCCCGAGGTCACGGCGGCGCTGCCTGGCTGCATGCCGCCGCCCCCGCCCCCCGCGCCGCCGCCGCCGCCGCCGCCGCCGCCGCCAGCCCCAGCCGCATCCGAGTGCACGATGGAGCCGGCCGCCAGCAGACTGTTCCCCGGTAGGTAGGGGTTAGAAGCCGCCGTGGCCATGCCGCTCCGCTCCCGCCACCCCACCGCCGCCACCGCCGCCGCCGCCGCGCCCCCCGGCCTCCCTCCTCTTCCCCCCCCCGCCTCCCCCTCCCCTGCCCCGGGCCCCCGCCGGCCCCGCCGCCTTCTCCTTCTCCTCCTCCTCCTCCGCCCCCGCCGGCCCCGGGCTGCCGCTGCAAATGCAACGCCGCTCGGCAGGGTGCGGGGGTCGCCGCCTGGCCTTGGTCAGCAGCAGCAGCGCTCTGGGGAGGGGGGCTCGCTTCTTGGGGCGCACTCCGTGGCCGCCCTCTTCACGGAGGGTCGTGGCTCCCCCCCAGCCCCGGCGCGCTCGGCTCGCTCCAGCGGCACCGGCCGGACGGGGAGGGGGCCCGCGCGAGGTCCACTCTGGCTCGGCGCTCGCTCGGGCTGCCGCGCCTCCTCCCGGGCCTCAGGGCGGGCGCGGACTCGGCCCCGGGCGCGGGGCGCTCAGTTCACCTGTTAAGTGACGGTTTCACAGGAGACAACAAAGAAAGAAACGGGTCTTTTTCTGTCTTGCCGAAGTGATATCTGATCAGCAGCCGGCCCCGCTCCTTCCCTGGTCCGCGCTCTCTGCTCCCCGGGAACACATTTCACTGGTTTTCTCCCTTAGAAGAGTAAAACTTTTTCCTTCCTGGAAGGCGTGGTGACACTGGCTGCTCGCGGGTGCGGAGAGGGGAGGCTGCCTCCTGGTCTCCCCCTCTGGTCCTCTCGTTTCAAGTTTTGTTCTGTCCTAGGAAAACTTCTTGCGATGATGCATTTCTCCGAAGTTGCTATTGCCGGAGCTCTTGGTTGCCTCTGAAACAAGAGTCCTCTTTCATTCTCCTCGCAATAGTCACAGTCTGATGCGACATCTTTCCTTTTGGGCAGAAATTAGGAAACAAATATAACAAGGAAGAAAATGAACAGGAAAAAAAAGTGAAGTCGAATTGCTCGGTTACCTTGCTGCTGACGGTTGGGTTTGGTGTTTTATTTTTTTCCCAGCGGTTGTCTGGAGGAGGAGGAAGAAGAGTGCATTGGTGGAGGTGGTGTGTTTGTGCATATAGGGGATCCTTGGTACACAAGCAACTCCGGTGGGCAAGTTGCACGGCTGGTAGGGTGCACGACGGCGGCGGTGCTGGCGCTGGCCGGGCCGGAGAGGAGTTGTAGCGGGAGATCAGCCCGGCGCCCTCTTTCGCGCGCGCTCTCCCTCTCTCACTTTCCCTCTCCCTCCCTCTTTCTCTCGCCCTCTCTCTCTCCGATCTGACAGTTCGCTCTCTGTCCCTCCCTCTCAGAGCCGGGACTGTCGAATGTTTACGCTCCGCCGAGAGCGCGCACCCACCACCACACTTTCCCAAATACAAGGAAGTCGAGCACCAGGGCCCCCGCTGATTGGCTACCCGCTGCGTGATTGGCAGCCTCGGAATGACTGGCTCAGGATGCGCGGCCCCCCTTCCGGCCGTTCCGATTGGTTGCTTTTTAATTTAGGCAAAGCGTCGTAGAGGCTGGAAATCTGGCGTCCCCCCCCGCCTCTCCCCCCACCCATCTCCCCTTCTCCCTCCTCCGCGCGTCTCCCGCCGCCCCCTCCGCCACATCTTAACTCTTAGTGTCCGGCCGAGACGTTGGCGTTCCCTCGGCGGCGCAGGGCGTTCGCGATAGGTCCGAGAGCCGGGAAGAAAGGGGAGAGAAAGAGAGGGAGGGACGAGGGAGGAGGAGGGGGAAAGAATCAGGA